>JAVTVY010024538.1:0-91423 GCA_036873755.1 Hanleya hanleyi
ACCAACTTGAAAATTGAAGGTGAACCCCATTCTCCTATGTTGTGATTATTTAATGTTGTCATTATAAAGTAGGAAATCCTCTTCCAAGCCATTGGATTACGACCTTTCACAAAGGCAAACTACTTAACTCTATACGGATTCGACCATGTTCTCTACTATTTAAACTCTCGTATATTCAGTAGCAGGAGTTATGGTCCTGTGACGAAAATAGCCGCGAATTCGAACGGGGCAACCAATTCACGTCATGACCCCACGCGCATAACGCCAGGGGCAGCTAAAGAGTGTATGCAATATCCACTGGGCGGATGTGAAATTTCTACGTGAAACCAATTCATTTCACTTATCGCAATGTGTTTGTTAAATAATTGTTGTTCCACCTCTGTAACACACAAAGAACCATATTGGTACAGTGCTACGTGAAGTAACGAACCAAATTCTTGCTAATGACACAATGCAAAGAACCAACGTGAACCAGAATAGGTTCCACATAGGGCCAAATTTGGTTGTATGTAGCACAACGAAGAAACGATACGTTTCCCAACGTGTCTAACTGCGCTCTGTCTAGGGTTAGGGGCCGTCTAACTGCACTCGATCCAGGGCGAGGAGCCGTATAACTGCGCACAATCCAGAATTAGGGGTCGTCTATCTGCGCTCGATCCAGGTTTAGCGTTCGATCCAGGGCTAGGGACAGATTAACTGTGCTCGATCCAGGGCTAGGGGCCGTCCAACTACAATCAGTCCAGGATTAGGGGCCGTCTAACTGTGCTGGATCCAGGGCAGCGGCCGTCCACCTCCGATTACTCATTATAACGACGGGAACATCGTTTGGATGAAAGAATATTAACCATTGATACAGGTTTGATGATAGCAACATCATGTCATGCTAACATCATTGAAATTTGTTGACTACTTCTCATCTGCAATAAATTAGCTTCGCTTTATATCTCCTTTGTTGTGCCTGCTTGAAGTTGCTAGATGATAATAGTGTATTATGAATATAGTATTTCAATTTTATGGACGTGGAAATTCTTTATGGACGAGGATTAATGAAAGTCGCTGAATTGAAACACTGCAGATATTTTGACGATAAAACTGATTTTAATTGTGATCTTTTCATTTTCAGTTCCAACTATGGAAATGTATTGCTAACCCATAAACTGGCAGACGAGGGCCTCTGTGAACATCTGTCAATTACTGACGTTGTCAAACGTATTGCTCCGCCAGTCTTGTTACGGAGATGGGATGTCTGATATGTGATGGACTTTGAGAGTTCCAGAGTCGAATTATGTTGCCAATTACGTTCCTAGTGAGGACTCTAGAACTATGTAGTATCTCATTGTAGTGCAGCAATTCCGTTCTATATTTGCAGGGCTATATACATCAGAAAGCCATAACAAGATGTTCAAACTATAATTATCAGGTTTAAATCTCTTACATGTCTATTCTATTCGATCGCTACATTCAATATGCAGTGCGCTATTACTCAATGTTGAATTTATTTGTTTGTCTCAGCATTTTCAATAAAATTACAAAAAAAACTATGAATAAAAAATCAGCAAATTGATCTAAATGTCCCCTCTTTCTTTTTGAAATATTTTGTTTCCAAAGGAGATTTCCTTATTTCCAATATGACATTTTGTGTATGATGAATGTCTGGAGCGAATCTGAAACAAATATACTTGTGGTATTTGCGATTGTGAATCGTCAAACTTTACCTGCAAATATATTGCGAATGGTAGTGTTGATTTTGAAAAAAAACAACTGCATAAAAATGGAGCTATGGTTGACCCAGATGTGCTCTCTAACCATACAAATACAGCTATGGTTGACCCAGATGTGCTGTCCAACCATACAAATGCAGTTATGGTTGACCCAGATGTGCTCTCTAACCACACAAATACAGTTATGGTTGACCCAGATGTGCTCTATAACTATACAACTACAGTTATGGTTAACTCAGATGTGCTCTCTAACCATTCAAATACAGTTATGGTTGACCCAGATCTGCTCTCTAACCATACAAATACAGTTATGGTTGACCCAGATGTGCTCTCTAACCATTCAAATACAGCTATGGTTGACCCAGATCTGCTCTCTAACCATACAAATACAGTTATGGTTGACCCAGATGTGCTCTCTAACCATTCAAATACAGTTATGGTTGACCCAGATGTGCTCTCTAACCATTCAAATACAGTTATGTTTGACCCAGATGTGCTCTCTAACCATACAAAATGGAGTTATGGTTGAACCAGGTCTGCTCTCTGATCATACAAATGGAGTGATGGTTGACCCAGATGTGCTCTCTAATCTTACAAATGGAATTATGCTTGACCCAGATCTAATCCCTAACCATTCAAATACAGTTACGGTTGACCCAGATCTGCTCTCTAACCATTCAAATACAGTTATGTTTGACCGAGATGTGCTCTCTAACCATACAATTGGAGTTATGGTTGACCCAGATCTGCTCTCTAACCATTCAAATACAGTTATGGTTGACCCAGATCTGCTCTCTAACCATACAAATGGAGATATGGTTGACCAAGATCTGCTCTCTAACCATTCAAATACAGTTATGGTTGACCCAGATCTGCTCTCTAATCATACAAATAGAGTTATGGTTGACCCAGATCTGCTCTCTAACCATTCAAATACAGTTATGGTTGACCCAGATGTGCGCTCTTATAATACAAATGGTGTTATGGCTGACCCTGATGTGCCCTCTAACCATTCAAATACAGTTATGGTTGACCCAGATCTGCTCTCTAATCATACAAATGGAGTTATGGTTGACACAGATGTACTTACTAACCATTCAAATACAGTTATGGTTGACCCAGATCTATTCTCTAATCATAAAAATAGAGATATGGTTGACGCTGATGGGCTCTCTAGCCATTCAAATACAGTTATGGTTGACCCAGATGTGCTCCCTAACCTTACAAATGGAGTTATGGTTCACCCAGATCTGCATTCTAACCATTCAAATACAGTTATGGTTGACCCAGATGTGCTCTCTGATCATACAAATGGAGTGATTGTTGACCCAGATGTACTCTCTAACCATTCAAATACAGTGATGGTTGACCCAGATGTGCTCTCTAACCATTCAAATACAGTTATGGTTCACCCAGATCTGCTCTCTAACCATACAAATGGAGTTATGGTTGACCCAGCTCTCCTCTCTAAACATTCAAATGCAGTTATGGTTGACCCAGATGTGCTCTCTAATAATACAAATGGAGTTATGGTTGACCCAGATGTGCTCTCTAACCATTCAAATACAGTTATGGTTGACCCAGATCTGCTCTCTAATCATACAAATACAGTTATGGTTGACCCAGATCTGCTCTGTAACCATACAAATGGAGTGATGGTTGTCCCAGATGTGCTCCTTAACCATTCAAATACAGTTATGTTTGACCCAGATGTGCTCTCTAACCATACAAATGGAGTTATGGTTGAACCAGGTGTGCTCTCTGATCATACAAATGGAGTGATGGTTGACCCAGATGTGCTCTCTAATCATACAAATGGAGTTATGCTTGACCCAGATCTAATCCCTAACCATTCAAATACAGTTATGGTTGACCCAGATCTGCTCTCTAACCATTCAAATACAGTTATGGTTGACCCAGATCTGCTCTCTAACCATACAAATGGAGATATGGTTGACCAAGATCTGCTCTCTAACCATTCAAATACAGTTATGGTTGACCCAGATCTGCTCTCTAATCATACAAATAGAGTTATGGTTGACCCAGATCTGCTCTCTAACCATTCAAATACAGTTATGGTTGACCAGATCTGCTCTCTAGCAAATGGAGTGCGCTCTTATAATACAAATGAATCAGATCTGCTCTCTAACCATTCAAATACAGTTATGGTTGACCCAGATGTGCTCACTAACCATACAAATGGAGTGATGTTTGACCCGGATGTGCTCCCTAACCTTACAAATGGAGTTATGGTTCACCCAGATCTGCTCTCTAACCATTCAAAAATAGTTATGGTTGACCCAGATCTGCTCTCTAGCCATTCAAATACAGTTATGGTTGACCCAGATGTGCTCCCTAACCTTACAAATGGAGTTATGGTTCACCCAGATCTGCATTCTAACCATTCAAATACAGTTATGGTTGACCCAGATGTGCTCTCTGATCATACAAATGGAGTGATTGTTGATCCAGATGTACTCTCTAACCATTCAAATACAGTGATGGTTGACCCAGATGTGCTCTCGAACCATTCAAATACAGTTATGGTTGACCCAGATCTGCTCTCTAATCATACAAATACAGTTATGGTTGACCCAGATCTGCTCTGTAACCATACAAATGGAGTGATGGTTGTCCCAGATGTGCTCCTTAACCATTCAAATACAGTTATGTTTGACCCAGATGTGCTCTCTAACCATACAAATGGAGTTATGGTTCACCCAGATCTGCATTCTAACCATTCAAATGCAGTTATGGTTGACCCAGATGTGCTCTCTAATAATACAAATGGAGTTATGGTTGACCCAGATGTGCTCTCTAACCATTCAAATACAGTTATGGTTGACCCAGATCTGCTCTCTAATCATACAAATACAGTTATGGTTGACCCAGATCTGCTCTGTAACAATACAAATGGAGTGATGGTTGTCCCAGATGTGCTCCTTAACCATTCAAATACAGTTATGTTTGACCCAGATGTGCTCTCTAACCATACAAATGGAGTTATGGTTGAACCAGGTGTGCTCTCTGATCATACAAATGGAGTGATGGTTGACCCAGATGTGCTCTCTAATCATACAAATGGAGTTATGGTTGACCCAGATCTAATCCCTAACCATTCAAATACAGTTATGGTTGACCCAGATCTGCTCTCTAACCATTCAAATACAGTTATGGTTGACCCAGATCTGCTCTCTAACCATTCAAATACTGTTATGGTTGAACCAGGTCTGCTCTCTGATCATACAAATGGAGTGGTGGTTGACCCAGATGTGCTCTCTAATCATACAAATGGAGTTATGCTTGACCCAGATCTAATCCATAGCCATTCAAATACAGTTATGGTTGACCCAGATCTGCTCTCTAACCATTGAAATACAATTATGTTTGACCCAGATGTGCTCTCTAACCATACAAATGGAGATATGGTTGACCAAGATCTGCTCTCTAACCATTCAAATACAGTTATGGTTGACCAAGATCGGCTCTCTAATCATACAAATGGAGTTATGGTTGACCCAGATCTGCTCTCTAGCCATTCAAATACAGTTACGGTTGACCCAGATGTGCTCCCTAGCCTTACAAATGGAGTTATGGTTGAGCCAGATCTGCTCTCTTACCATTCAAATACAGTTATGGGTGACCCAGATGTGCTCTCTAACCATACAAATGGAGTTATGGTTGACCCAAATCTGCTCTCTAACCATCAAAATACAGTTATGGTTGACCCAGATCTGCTCTCTGATCATACAAATGGAGTGATTGTTGACCCAAATGTACTCTCTAACCATTCAAATACAGTGATGGTTGACCCAGATGTGCTCTCTAACCATTCAAATACAGTTATGGTTCACCCAGATCTGCTCTCTAACCATACAAATGGAGTTATGGTTGACCCAGCTCTCCTCTCTAAACATTCAAATGCAGTTATGGTTGACCCAGATCTGCTCTCTAATCATACAAATGGAGTTATGGTTGATCCAGATCTGCTCTCTAACCATTCAAATACAGTTATGGTTGACCCAGATGTGCTCTCTAATAATACAAATGGAGTTATGGCTGACCCAGATGTGCTCTCTAACCATTCAAATACAGTTATGGTTGACCCAGATCTGCTCTCTAATCATACAGATACAGTTATGTTTCACCCAGATCTGCTCTCTAACCATACAAATACAGTTATGGTTGACCCAGATCGGCTCTCTAACCATACAAATGGAGTTATGGTTGACCCAGATCTCCTCTCTAAACATTCAAATACAGTTATTATTGACCAAGATATGCTCTCTAATCATACAAATGGAGTTATGGTTGATCCAGATCTACTCTCTAACCATTCAAATACAGTTATGGTTGACCCAGATGTGCTCTCTAATAATACAAATGGAGTTATGGTTGACCCAGATGTGCTCTCTAACCATTCAAATACAGTTATGGTTGACCCAGATCTGCTCTCTAATCATACAAATACAGTTATGGTTGACCCAGATCTGCTCTGTAACCATACAAATGGAGTGATGGTTGTCCCAGATGTGCTCCTTAACCATTCAAATACAGTTATGTTTGACCCAGATGTGCTCTCTAACCATACAAATGGAGTTATGGTTGAACCAGGTGTGCTCTCTGATCATACAAATGGAGTGATGGTTGACCCAGATGTGCTCTCTAATCATACAAATGGAGTTATGCTTGACCCAGATCTAATCCCTAACCATTCAAATACAGTTATGGTTGACCCAGATCTGCTCTCTAACCATTCAAATACAGTTATGGTTGACCCAGATCTGCTCTCTAACCACTCAAATACTGTTATGGTTGAACCAGGTCTGCTCTCTGATCATAAAAATGGAGTGGTGGTTGACCCAGATGTGCTCTCTAATCATACAAATGGAGTTATGCTTGACCCAGATCTAATTCATAGCCATTCAAATACAGTTATGGTTGACCCAGATCTGCTCTCTAACCATTGATATACAATTATGGTTGACCCAGATGTGCTCTCTAACCATACAAATGGAGATATGGTTGACCAAGATTTGCTCTCTAACCATTCAAATACAGTTATGGTTGACCAAGATCGGCTCTCTAATCATACAAATGGAGTTATGGTTGACCAAGATTTGCTCTCTAACCATTCAAATACAGTTATGGTTGACCAAAATCTGCTCTCTAACCATCAAAATACAGCTATGGTTGACCCAGATCTGCTCTCTAACCATTCAAATAGAGTTATGGTTGACCCAGATGTGCTCCCTAACCTTACAAATGGAGTTATGGTTCACCCAGATGTGCTCTCTAGCCATTCAAATACAGTGATGGTTGACCCAGATGTGCTCTCTGACCATTCAAATAGTTATGGTTGACCCAGATCTGTTCTCCAACCATACAAATGGAGATATGGTTGACCAAGATATGCTCTCTAACCATTCAAATACAGTTATGGTTGACTAAGATCTGCTCTTTAATCATACAAATGGAGTTATGGTTGACCCAGATCCGCTCCCTTACCATTCAAATACAGTTATGGTTGCCCAGGCCTGCTCTCTAGTCATACAAATGGAGTTATGGTTGACCCAGATCTGCTCTCTAGCCATTCAAATACAGTTATGGTTGACCCAGATGTGCTCCTTAACCTTACCAATGGAGTTATGGTTGACCCAGATCTGCTCTCTTACCATTCAAATACAGTTATGGGTGACCCAGATGTGCTCTCTAACCATACAAATGGAGTTATGGTTGACCCAAATCTGCTCTCTAACCATCAAAATACAGTTATGGTTGACCCAGATCTGCTCTCTAACCATTCAAATACAGTTATGGTTGACCCAGATGGGCTCCCTAACCTTACAAATGGAGTTATGGTTCACCCAGATGTGCTCTCTAACCATTCAAATACAGTTATGGTTGACCCAAATCTGCTCTCTAATCATGCAAATGGAGTGATGGTTGACCTAGATGTGCTCTCTAACCATTCAAATACAGTGATGGTTGACCCAGATGTGCTATCTAACCATTCAAATAGTTATGGTTGACCCAGATCTGATCTCTAATCACACAAATGGAATTATGGTTGACCATGATGTGCTCTCTAACCATTCAAATAGAGGTATGGTTGTCCCAGATCTGCTCTCTAACCATGCAAATGGAGTTATGGTTGACCCAGATGTGCTCTCTAACCATACAATTGGAGGTATGGTTGACCCAGAACTACTCTCTAACCATTCAAATACAGCTAAGTTTGATCGAGATGTGCTCTCTAACCATACAATTGGAGTTATGGTTGACCCAGATCTGCTCTCTAACCATTCAAATACAGTTATGATTGACCTAGATGTGCTATAAAACCATTCAAATACAGATATGGTTGACCCAGATCTGCTCTCTAATCATACAAATACAGTTATAGTTGACCCAGATCTGCTCTGTAACCATACAAAGTTCTGCTATCTAACCATTCAAATGTTTGACCGAGATGTGCTCTCTAACCATGCAATTGGAGTTATGGGTGACCCAGATCTGCTCTCTAACCATTCAAAAACAGTTATGGTTGACCCAGCTCTGCTCTCTAACCATACAAATGGAGATATGGTTGACCCAGATGTGCCCTCTAACCATTCAAATACAGTTATGTTTGACCAAGATCTGCTCTCTAATCATACAAATGGAGTTATGGTTGACCCAGATCTGCTCCCTAACCATTCAAATACAGTTTTGGGGGACACAGATCAGCCCTGTAATCATGCAAATGGAGTTATGGTTGACCCAGATCTGCTCTCTAACCATTCAAATAAAGTTATGATTGACCCAGATGTGCTCTCTAACCATAAAAATGGAGTGATGGTTGTCCCAGATGTGCTCCTTAACCATTCAAATACAGTTATGTTTGACCCAGGTGTGCTCTCTGATCATACAAATGGAGTGATGGTTGACCCAGATGTGCTCTCTAATCATACAAATGGAGTTATGGTTGACCCAGATGTAATCCCTAACCATTCAAATACAGTTATGGTTGACCCAGATCTGCTCTCTAACCATTCAAATACAGTTATGGTTGACCCAGATCTGCTCTCTAACCATTCAAATACTGTTATGGTTGAACCAGGTCTGCTCTCTGATCATACAAATGGAGTGGTGGTTGACCCAGATGTGCTCTCTAATCATACAAATGGAGTTATGCTTGACCCAGATCTAATCCATAGCCATTCAAATACAGTTATGGTTGACCCAGATCTGCTCTCTAACCATTGAAATACAATTATGGTTGACCCAGATGTGCTCTCTAACCATACAAATGGAGATATGGTTGACCAAGATCTGCTCTCTAACCATTCAAATACAGTTATGGTTGACCAAGATCGGCTCTCTAATCATACAAATGAAGTTATGGTTGACCCAGATCTGCTCTCTAGCCATTCAAATACAGTTATGGTTGACCCAGATGTGCTCCCTAGCCTTACAAATGGAGTTATGGTTGAGCCAGATCTGCTCTCTTACCATTCAAATACAGTTATGGGTGACCCAGATGTGCTCTCTAACCATACAAATGGAGTTATGGTTGACCCAAATCTGCTCTCTAACCATTCAAATAGAGCTATGGTTGACCCAGATGTGCTCCCTAACCTTACAAATGGAGCTATGGTTCACCCAGATGTGCTCTCTAGCCATTCAAATACAGTGATGGTTGACCCAGATGTGCTCTCTGACCATTCAAATAGTTATGGTTGACCCAGATCTGTTCTCTAACCATACAAATGGAGATATGGTTGACCAAGATCTGCTCTCTAACCATTCAAATACAGTTATGGTTGACTAAGATCTGCTCTTTAATCATACAAATGGAGTTATGGTTGACCCAGATCCGCTCCCTTACCATTCAAATACAGTTATGGTTGCCCAGGCCTGCTCTCTAATCATGCAAATGGAGTTATGGTTGACCCAGATCTGCTCTCTAGCCATTCAAATACAGTTATGGTTGACCCAGATGTGCTCCCTAACCTTACCAATGGAGTTATGGTTGACCCAGATCTGCTCTCTTAACATTCAAATACAGTTATGGGTGACCCAGATGTGCTCTCTAACCATACAAATGGAGTTATGGTTGACCCAAATCTGCTCTCTAACCATCAAAATACAGTTATGGTTGACCCAGATCTGCTCTCTAACCATTCAAATACAGTTATGGTTGACCCAGATGGGCTCCCTAACCTTACAAATGGAGTTATGGTTCACCCAGATGTGCTCTCTAACCATTCAAATACAGTTATGGTTGACCCAAATCTGCTCTCTAATCATGCAAATGGAGTGATGGTTGACCTAGATGTGCTCTCTAACCATTCAAATACATTGATGGTTGACCCAGATGTGCTATCCAACCATTCAAATAGTTATGGTTGACCCAGATCTGATCTCTAATCACACAAATGGAATTATGGTTGACCATGATGTGCTCTTTAACCATTCACATAGAGGTATGGATGTCCCAGATCTGCTCTCTAACCATGCAAATGGAGTTATGGTTGACCCAGATGTGCTCTCTAACCATACAATTGGAGGTATGGTTGACCCAGAACTGCTCTCTAATCATTCAAATACAGCTAAGTTTGACCGAGATGTGCTCTCTAACCATACAATTGGAGTTATGGTTGACCCAGATCTGCTCTCTAACCATTCAAATACAGTTATGATTGACCCAGATGTGCTATAAAACCATTCAAATACAGATATGGTTGATCCAGATCTGCTCTCTAATCATACAAATACAGTTATAGTTGACCCAGATCTGCTCTGTAACCATACAAAGTTCTGCTATCTAACCATTCAAATGTTTGACCGAGATGTGCTCTCTAACCATGCAATTGGAGTTATGGGTGACCCAGATCTGCTCTCTAACCATTCAAAAACAGCTATGGTTGACCCAGCTCTGCTCTCTAACCATACAAATGGAGATATGGTTGACCCAGATGTGCCCTCTAACCATTCAAATACAGTTATGGTTGACCAAGATCTGCTCTCTAATCATACAAATGGGGTTATGGTTGACCCAGATCTGCTCCCTAACCATTCAAATACAGTTTTGGTTGACGCAGATCAGCCCTGTAATCATGCAAATGGAGTTATGGTTGACCCAGATCTGTCCTCTAACCATTCAAATACAGTTATGATTGACCCAGATGTGCTCTCTAACCATACAAATGGAGTGATGGTTGACCGCGATGTGCTCCATAACCTTACAAATGGAGTTATGGTTCACCCAGATCTGCTCTCTAACCATTCAAATACAGTTATGGTTGACCCAGATCTGCTCTCTAACCATACAAATGGAGATATGGTTGACCAAGATCTGCTCTCTTACCATTCAAATACAGTTATGGTTGACGAAGATCAGCTCAATCATACAAATGGAGTTATGGTTGACCCAGATCTGCTCCCTAACCATTCAAATACAGTTATGGTTGACGCAGATCTGCTCTCTAATCATGCAAATGGAGCTATGGTTGAATCAGATCTGCTCTCTAACCATTCAAATACAGTTATGGTTGACCCAGATGTGCTCTCTAACCATACAAATGGAGTGATGGTTGACCCGGATGTGCTCCCTAACCTTACAAACGGAGTTATGGTTCACCCAGATCTGCTCTCTAAGCATTCAAATACAGTTATGGTTGACCCAGATCTGCTCTCTAGTCATTCAAATACAGTTATGGTTGACCCAGATGTGCTCCCTAACCTTAGGAATGGAGTTATGGTTCACCCAGATCTGCTCTCTAACCATTCAAATACAGTTATGGTTGACCCAGATGTGCCCTCTTATCATACAAATGGAGTGATGGTTGACCCGAATGTGCTCTCTAACCATTCAAATACAGATATGGTTGACCCAGATGTGCTCCCTAACCTTACAAATGGAGTTATGGTTCACCCAGATCTGCTCTCTAACCATTCAAATACAGTTATGGTTGACCCAGATGTGCTCTCTAATCATTCAAATGGAGTTATGGTTGACCCAGACCTGCTCTCCAACCATTCAAATACAGCTATGTTTGAACCAGATGTGCTCTCTAACCATACAAATGGAGTTATGGTTGACCCAAATCTGCTCTCTAACCATTCAAATACAGTTATGGTTGACCCAGATCTGCTCTCTAGCCATTCAGATACAGTTATGGTTAACCCAGATGTGCTCCCTAACCTTACAACTGGAGTTATGGTTCACCCTGATCTGCTCTCTAACCATTCAAATACTGTGATGGTTGACCCAGATGCGATTTCTAACCATTCAAATAGTTATGGTTGACCCAGATGTGCTCTCTGACCATTCAAATACAGTTATGATTGACCCAGATGTGCTCTAAAACCATTCAAATACAGATATGGTTGATCCAGATCTGCTCTTTAATCATACAAATAGAGTTATAATTGACCCAGATCTGCTCTGTAACCATATTACATCTGCTATCTAGCCATTCAAATACAGTTATGTTTGACCGAGATGTGCTCTCTAACCATGCAATTGGAGTTCTGGTTGACCCAGATCTGCTCTCTAACCATTCAAATACAGTTATGGTTGACCCAGCTCTGCTCTCTAACCATGCAAATGGAGATATGGTTGACCAAGATCTGCTCTCTAACCATTCAAATACAGTTATGGTTGACCAAGATCTGCTCTCTAATCATACAAATGGAGTTATGGTTGACCCAGATCTGCTCCCTAACCATTCAAATACAGTTTTGGTTGACGCAGATCAACCCTTTAATCATGCAAATGGAGTTATGGTTGACCCAGATCTGCTCTCTAACCATTCAAATACAGTTATGATTGACCCAGATGTGCTCTCTAACCATACAAATGGAGTGATGGTTGACCGGGATGTGCTCCCTAAAGTTACAAATGGAGTTATGGTTCACCCAGATCTGCTCTCTAGCCATTCAAATACAGTTATGGTTGACCCAGATGTGCTCTCTAACCATTCAAATACAGTTATGGTTGACCCAGATGTGCTCTCTAACCATTCAAATACATTTATTTTTGACCCAGATGTGCTCTCTAACCATACAAAAATGGAGTTATGGTTGAACCAGGTCTGCTCTCTGATCATACAAATGGAGTGATGGTTGACCCAGATGTGCTCTCTAATCATACAAATGGAGTTATGGTTGACCCAGATATAATCCCTAGCCATTCAAATACAGTTATTGTTGACCCACATCTGCTCTCTAACCATTCAAATACAGTTATGTTTGACCGAGATGTGCTCTCTAACCATACAATTGGAGTTATGGTTGACCCAGATCTGCTCTCTAACCATTCAAATACAGTTATGGTTGACCCAGATCTGCTCTCTAACCATACAAATGGAGATATGGTTGACCAAAATCTGCTCTCTAACCATTCAAATACAGTTATGGTTGACCCAGATCTGCTCTCTAATCATACAAATAGAGTCATGGTTGACCCAGATCTGCTCTCTAACCATTCAAATACAGTTATGGCTGACCCAGATGTGCCCTCTAACCATTCAAATACAGTTATGGTTGACCCAGATCTGCTCTCTAATCATACAAATGGAGGTATGGTTGACACAGATGTACTTACTAACCATTCAAATACAGTTATGGTTGACCCAGATCTATTCTCTAATCATAAAAATAGAGATATGGTTGACGCTGATGTGCTCTCTAGCCATTCAAATACAGTCATGGTTGACCCAGATGTGCTCCCTAACCTTACAAATGGAGTTATGGTTCACCCAGATCTGCATTCTAACCATTCAAATACAGTTATGGTTGACCCAGATGTGCTCTCTGATCATACAAATGGAGTGATTGTTGACCCAGATGTACTCTCTAACCATTCAAATACAGTAATGGTTGACACAGATGTGCTCTTTAACCATTCAAATACAGTTATGGTTCACCCAGATCTGCTCTCTAACCATACAAATACAGTTATGGTTGACCCAGATCTGCTCTCTAAAAATTCAGATACAGTTATGGTTGACCCAGGTCTCCTCTCTAAACATTCAAATGCAGTTATGGTTGACCCAGATGTGCTCTCTAATCATACAAATGGAGTTATGGTTGATCCAGATCTGCTCTCTAACCATTCAAATACAGTTATGGTTGACCCAGATGTGCTCTCTAATAATACAAATGGCGTTATGGCTGACCCACATGTGCTCTCTAACCATTCAAATACAGTTATGGTTGACCCAGATCTGCTCTCTAATCATACAAATACAGTTATGGTTCACCCAGATCTGCTCTCTAACCATACAAATACAGTTATGGTTGACCCAGATCTGCTCTCTAACCATACAAATGGAGTTATGGTTGACCCAGATCTCCTCTCTAAACATTCAAATACAGTTATTGTTGACCAAGATCTGCTCTCTAATCATACAAATGGAGCTATGGTTGATCCAGACCTGCTCTCTAACCATTCAAATACAGTTATGGTTGACCCAGATGTGCTCTCTAATAATACAAATGGAGCTATGGTTGACCCAGATGTGCTCTCTAACCATTCAGATACAGTTATGGTTGACCCAGATCTGCTCTCTAATCATACAAATACAGTTATGGTTGACCCAAATCTGCTCTGTCACCATACAAATGGAGTGATGGTTGTCCCAGATGTGCTCTCTAACCATTCAAATACAGTTATCTTTGACCCTGATCTGCTCTCTAATCATACAAATACAGTTATAGTTGACCCAGATCTGCTCTGTAACCATACAAATGGAGTGATGGTTGTCCCAGATAAGCCCCCTAACCATTCAAATACAGTTATGTTTGACCCAGATGTGCTCTCAACCATACAAATGGAGTTATGGTTGAACCAGGTCTGCTCTCTGATCATACAAATTAAGTGATGGTTGACCCAGATGTGCTCTCTAATCATACAAATGGAGTTATGCTTGACCCAGATCTAATCCCTAACCATTCAAATACAGTTATGGTTGACCCAGATCTGCTCTCTAACCATTCAAATACAGTTATGGTTGACCCAGATCTGCTCTCTAACCATTCAAATACTGTTATGGTTGAACCAGGTCTGCTCTCTGATCATACAAATTGAGTGATGGTTGACCCAGATGTGCTCTCTAATCATACAAATGGAGTTATGCTTGACCCAGATCTAATCCCTAGCCATTCAAATACAGTTATGGTTGACCCAGATCTGCTCTCTAACCATTCAAATACAATTATGGTTGACCCAGATGTGCTCTCTAACCATACAAATGGAGATATGGTTGACCAAGATCTGCTCTCTAACCATTCAAATACAGTTATAGTTGACCAAGATCGGCTCACTAATCATACAAATGGAGTTATGGTTGACCCAGATCTGCTCTCTAACCATGCAAATACAGCTATGGTTGCCCAGGTCTGCTCTCTAATCATGCAAATGGAGTTATGGTTGACCCAGATCTGCTCTCTAGCCATTCAAATACAGTTATGGTTGGCCAAGATGTGCTCCCTAACCTTACAAGTGGAGCTATGGTTCACCCAGATCTGCTCTCTAACCATTCAAATACAGTTATGGGTGACCCAGATGTGCTCTCTGATAATACTGATGGAGTGATGGTTCACCCAGATGTGCTCTCTAACCATTCAAATACAGTGATGGTTGACCCAGATGTGCTCTCTAACCATTCAAATAGTTATGGTTGACCCAGATCCGTTCTCTAACCATACAAATGGAGATATGGTTGACCAAGATCTGCTCTCTAACCATTCAAATACAGTTATGGTTGACTAAGATCTGCTCTTTAATCATACAAATGGAGTTATGCTTGACCCAGATCCGCTCCCTAACCATTCAAATACAGTTATGGTTGCCCAGGCCTGCTCTCAAGCCATTCAAATACAGTTATGGTTGACCCAGATGTGCTCCCTAACCTTACAAATGGAGTTATGGTTGACCCAGATCTGCTCTCTTACCATTCAAATACAGTTATGGGTGGCCCAGATGTGCTCTCTAACCATACAAATGGAGTTATGGTTGACCCAAATCTGCTCTCTAACCATCAAAATACAGTTATGGTTGACCCAGATCTGCTCTCTAACCATTCAAATAGAGTTATGGTTGACCCAGATGTGCTCCCTAACCTTACAAATGGAGTTATGGTTCACCCAGATGTGCTCTCTAACCATTCAAATACAGTTATGTTTGACCCAAATCTGCTCTCTAATCATGCAAATGGAGTGATGGTTGACCCAGATGTGCTCTCTAACCATTCAAATACAGTGATGGTTGACCCAGATGTGCTCTTTAACCATACAAATAGTTATGGTTGACCCAGATCTGCTCTCTATCCATGCAAATGGAGTTATGGTTGACCATGATGTGCTCTCTAACCATTCAAATAGAGGTATGGTTGCCCCAGATCTGCTCTCTAACCATGCAAATGGAGTTATGGTTGACCCAGATCTGCTCCCTAACCATTCAAATACAGTTATGGTTGACACTGATGGGCTCCCTAACCTTACAATTGGAGGTGTGGTTGACCCAGAACTGCTCACTAACCATTCGAATACAGCTAAGTTTGACCGAGATGTGCTCTCTAACCATACAATTGGAGTTATGGTTGACCCAGATCTGCTCTCTAACCATTCAAATACAGTTATGATTGACCCAGATCTGCTCTCTAACCATTCAAATACTGATATGGTTGAACCAGGTCTGCTCTCTGATCATACAAATTGAGTGATGGTTGACCCAGATGTGCTCTCTAATCATACAAATGGAGTTATGCTTGACCCAGATCTAATCCCTAGCCATTCAAATACAGTTATGGTTGACCCAGATCTGCTCTCTAACCATTCAAATACAATTATGGTTGACCCAGATGTGCTCTCAAACCATACAAATGAAGATATGGTTGACCAAGATCTGCTCTCTAACCATTCAAATACAGTTATGGTTGAACAAGATCGGCTCTCTAATCATACAAATGGAGTTATGGTTGACCCAGATCTGCTCCCTAACCATTCAAATACAGCTATGGTTGCCCAGGTCTGCTCTCTAATCATGCAAATGGAGTTATGGTTGACCCAGATCTGCTCTCTAGCCATTCAAATACAGTTATGGTTGGCCCAGATGTACTCCCTAACCTTACAACTGGAGTTATGGTTCACCCAGATCTGCTCTCTAACCATTCAAATACAGTTATGGGTGACCCAGATGTGCTCTCTGATAATACTGATGGAGTGATGGTTGACCCAGATGTGCTCTCTAACCATTCAAATACAGTGATGGTTGACCCAGATGTGCTCTCTGACCATTCAAATAGTTATGGTTGACCCAGATCTGTTCTCTAACCATACAAATGGAGATATGTTTGACCAAGATCTGCTCTCTAACCATTCAAATACAGTTATGGTTGACTAAGATCTGCTCTTTAATCATACAAATGGAGTTATGGTTGACCCAGATCCGCTCCCTAACCATTCAAATGCAGTTATGGTTGCCCAGGCCTGCTCTCTAATCATGCAAATAGAGTTATGGTTGACCCAGATCTGCTCTCTAGCCATTCAAATACAGTTATGGTTGACCCAGATGTACTCCCTAACCTTACAAATGGAGTTATGGTTGACCCAGATCTGCTCTCTTACCATTCAAATACAGTTATGGGTGGCCCAGATGTGCTCTCTAACCATACAAATGGAGTTATGGTTGACCCAAATCTGTTCTCTAACCATCAAATTACAGCTATGGTTGACCCAGATCTGCTCTCTAACCATTCAAATAGAGTTATGGTTGACCCAGATGTGCTCCCTAACCTTACAAATGGAGTTATGGTTCACCCAGATGTGCTCTCTAACCATTCAAATACAGTTATTGTTGACCCAAATCTGCTCTCTAATCATGCAAATGGAGTGATGGTTGACCCAGATGTGCTCTCTAACCATTCAAATACAGTGATGGTTGACCCAGATGTGCTCTCTAACCATTCAAATAGTTATGGTGGACCCGGATCTGCTCTTTAATCATACAAATGGAATTATGGTTGACCATGATGTGCTCTCTAACCATTCAATAGAGGTATGGTTGTCCCAGATCTGCTCTCTATCCATGCAAATGGAGTTATGGTTGACCCAGATCTGCTCTCTAACCATTCAAATACAGCTATGGTTGACACTGATGTGCTCTCTAACCATTCAAATTCAGTTATGGTTGACCCAGATCTGCTCTCTAACCATGCAAATGGAGTTATGGTTGACCCAGATCTGCTCTCTAACCATTCAAATACAGTTATGGTTGACCCAGATGTGCTCTCTAGCCATACAATTGGAGGTATGGTTGACCCAGAACTGCTGTCTAACCATTCAAATACAGCTAAGTTTGACCGAGATGTGCCCTCTAACCATACAATTGAAGTTATGGTTGACCCAGATCTGCTCTCTAACCATTCGAATACATTTATGATTGACCCAGATGTGCTCTAAAACCATTCAAATACAGATATGGTTGACCCAGATATGCTCTATAATCATACAAATACAGTTATAGTTGACCCAGATCTGCTCTGTAACCATACAAAGATCTGCTATCTAACCATTCAAATACAGTTATGTTTGACCGAGATGTGCTCTCTAACCATGCAATTGGAGTTATGGTTGACCCAGATCTGCTCTCTAACCATTCAAAAACAGTTATGGTTGACCCAGCTCTGCTATCTAACCATACAAATGGAGATATGGTTGACCAAGATCTGCTCTCTAACCATTCAAATACAGTTATGGTTGACCAAGATCTGCTCTCTAATCATACATATGGAGTTATGGTTGACCCAGATCTGCTCTCAAACCATTCAAATACAGTTTTGGTTGACGCAGATCAGCCCTTTAATCATGCAAATGGAGTTATGGTTGACCCAGATCTGCTCTCTAACCATTCAAATACAGTTATGATTGACCCAGATGTGCTCTCTAACCATACAAATGGAGTGATGGTTGACCGGGATGTGCTCCCTAACCTTACAAATGGAGTTATGATTCACCCAGATCTGCTCTCTAACCATTCAAATACAGTTATGGTTGACCCAGATCTGCTCTCTAACCATACAAATAGAGATATGGTTGACCAAGATCTGCTCTCTTACCATTCAAATACAGTTGTGGTTGACGAAGATCAGCTCTCTAATCATACAAATGGGGTTATGGTTGACCCAGATCTGCTCCCTAACCATTCAAATACAGTTATGGTTGACGCAGATCTGCTCTCTAAACATGCAAATGGAGTTATGGTTGAATCAGATCTGCTCTCTAACCATTCAAATACAGTTATGGTTGACCCAGATGTGCTCACTAACCATACAAATGGAGTGATGTTTGACCCGGATGTGCTCCCTAACCTTACAAATGGAGTTATGGTTCACCCAGATCTGCCCTCTAACCATTCAAATACAGTTATGGTTGACCCAGATCTGCTCTCTAGCCATTCAAATACAGCTATGGTTGACCCAGATGTGCTCCCTAACCTTACAAATGGAGTTATGGTTCACCCAGATCTGCTCTCTAACCATTCAAATACAGTTATGGTTGACCCAGATGTGCCCCCTTATCATACAAATGGAGTGATGGTTGACCCGAATGTGCTCTCTAACCATTCAAATACAGTGATGGTTGACCCAGATGAGCTCTCTAACCATACAAATGGAGTTATGGTTGACCCAGATCTGCTCTCTAATCATGCAAATGGAGTTATGGTTGACCCAGATCTGCTCTCCAACCATTCAAATACAGTTATGGTTGAACCAGATGTGCTCTCTAACCATACAAATGGAGTTATGGTTGACCCAAATCTGCTCTCTAACCATTCAAATACAGCTATGGTTGACCCAGATCTGCTCTCTAATCATACATATGGAGTTATGGTTGACCCAGATCTGCTCTCTAACCATTCAAATACAGTTTTGGTTGACGCAGATCAGCCCTTTAATCATGCAAATGGAGTTATGGTTGACCCAGATCTGCTCTCTAACCATTCAAATACAGTTATGATTGACCCAGATGTGCTCTCTAACCATACAAATGGAGTGATGGTTGACCGGGATGTGCTCCCTAACCTTACAAATGGAGTTATGATTCACCCAGATCTGCTCTCTAACCATTCAAATACAGTTATGGTTGACCCAGATCTGCTCTCTAACCATACAAATAGAGATATGGTTGACCAAGATCTGCTCTCTTACCATTCAAATACAGTTGTGGTTGACGAAGATCAGCTCTCTAATCATACAAATGGGGTTATGGTTGACCCAGATCTGCTCCCTAATCATTCAAATACAGTTATGGTTGACGCAGATCTGCTCTCTAATCATGCAAATGGAGTTATGGTTGAATCAGATCTGCTCTCTAACCATTCAAATACAGTTATGGTTGACCCAGATGTGCTCACTAACCATACAAATGGAGTGATGTTTGACCCGGATGTGCTCCCTAACCTTACAAATGGAGTTATGGTTCACCCAGATCTGCTCTCTAACCATTCAAAAATAGTTATGGTTGACCCAGATCTGCTCTCTAGCCATTCAAATACAGTTATGGTTGACCCAGATGTGCTCCCTAACCTTACAAATGGAGTTATGGTTCACCCAGATCTGCTCTCTAACCATTCAAATACAGTTATGGTTGACCCAGATGTGCTCCCTTATCATACAAATGGAGTGATGGTTGACCCGAATGTGCTCTCTAACCATTCAAATACAGTGATGGTTGACCCAGATGAGCTCTCTAACCATACAAATGGAGTTATGGTTGACCCAAATCTGCTCTCTAACCATTCAAATACAGCTATGGTTGACCCAGATCTGCTCTCTAGCCATTCAGATACAGTTATGGTTAACCCAGATGTGCTCCCTAACCTTACAACTGGAGTTATGGTTCACCCTGATCTGCTCTCTAACCATTCAAATACAGTGGTGGTTGACCCAGATGCGATTTCTAACCATTCATATAGTTATGGTTGACCCAGATGTGCTCTCTAACCATTCAAATACAGTTATGGTTGACCCAGATCTGCTCTCTCATCATACAAATACAGTTAGGGTTGACCCAGATCTGCTCTGTAACCATACAAATGGAGTGATGGTTGTCCCAGATGTGCTTCTAACCATTCAAATACAGTTATGATTGACCCAGATGTGCTCTAAAACCATTCAAATACAGATATGGTTGACCCAGATCTGCTCTTTAATCATACAAATACAGTTATAGTTGACCCAGATCTGCTCTGTAACCATACAATATCTGCTCTCTAACCATTCAAATACAGTTATGGTTGACCAAGATCTGCTCTCTAATCATACAAATGGAGTTATAGTTGACCCAGATCTGCTCTCTAACCATTCAAATACAGTTTTGATTGACGCAGATCAGCCCTTTAATCATGCAAATGGAGTTATGGTTGACCCAGATCTGCTCTCTAACCATTCAAATACAGTTATGATTGACCCAGATGTGCTCTCTAACCATACAAATGGAGTGATGGTTGACCGGGATGTGCTCCCTAACCTTACAAATGGAGTTATGGTTCACCCAGATCTGCTCTCTAACCATTCAAATACAGTAATTGTTGACCCAGATCTGCTCTCTAGACATTCAAATACAGTTATGGTTGACCCAGATGTGCTCCCTAACCTTACAAATAGAGTTATGGTTCACCCAGATCGGCTCTCTAACCATTCAAATACAGTTATGGTTGACCCAGATGTGCTCTCTGATCATACAAATGGAGTGATGGTTGACCCGGATGTGCTCTCTAACCATTCAAATACAGTGATGGTTGACCCAGATGTGCTCTCTAACCATTCAAATAGATATGGTTGATCCAGATCTGCTCTCTAAAAATACAAATGGAGATATGTTTGACCAAGATCTGCTCTCTAACCATTCAAATGCAGTTATGGTTGACCAAGATCTGCTCTCTAATCATACAAATGGAGTTATGGTTGACCCAGATCTGCTCCCTAACCATTCAAATACAGTTATGGTTGACGCAGATCTGCTCTCTAATCATGCAAATAGAGCTATGTTGACCCAGATCTGCTCTCTAACCATTGAAATACAGCTATGGTTGACCCTGGTGTGCTCTCTAACCATACAAATGGAGTGATGGTTGACCCGGATGTGCTCCCTAGCCTTACAAATGGAGTTATGGTTCACCCAGATCTGCTCTCTAACCATTCAAATACTGTTATGGTTGACCCAGATCTGCACTCTAGCCATTCAAATACAGTTATGGTTGACCAAGATGTGCTCCCTAACCTTACAAATGGAGTTATGGTTCACCCAGATGTGCTCTCTGATCATACAAATGGAGTGATGGTTGTCCCAGATGTGCTCTCTAACCATTCAAATAGTTATGGTTGACCCAGATCTGCTCTCTAACCATACAAATGGAGATATGTTTGACCAAGATCTGCTCTCTAACCATTCAAATACAGTTATGTTTGACCAAGATCTGCTCTCTAATCATACAAATGGAGTTGTGGTTGACCCATATCTGCTCCCTAACCATTCAATTACAGTTATGGTTGACCCAGATCTGCTCTCTAATCATGCAAATGGAGTTATGGTTGACCCAGATCTGCTCTATAACCATTCAAATACAGCTATGGTTGAACCATATGTGCTCTCTAACCATACAAATGGAGTTATGGTTGACCCAAATCTGCTCTCCAACCATTCAAATACAGTTATGGTTGACCCAGATCTGCTCTCTAGCCAATCACATACAGTTATGGTTGACCCTGATGTGCTCCCTAACCTTACAACTGGAGTTATGGTTCACCCAGATCTGCTCTCTAACCATTCAAATACAGTTATGGTTGACCCAGATGTGCTCTCTGGTCATACAAATGGAGTGATGGTTGACCCAGATGCGCTCTCTAGCCATTCAAATACAGTGATGGTTGACCCAGATGTGATTTCGAACTATTCAAATGGTTATGGTTGACCCAGATGTGCACCCTAACCGTACAAATACAGTTATGTTTGACCCAGATCTGCTCTCTAATCATACAAATACAGTTATGGTTGACCCAGATCTGCTCTGTAACCATACAAATGGAGTGATGGTTGTCCCAGATGTGCTCCCTAACCATTCAAATACAGCTATGTTTGACCCAGATGTGCCTTCTAACCATACAAATGGAGTTATGGTTGACCCAGATCTGCTCCCTAACCATTCAAATACAGCTATGGTTGACCCAGATCTGCTCTCTAACCATTCAAATACCTATATGTTTGACCGAGATGTGCTCTCTAACCATGCAATTGGAGCTATGGTTGACCCAGATCTGCTCTCTAACCATTCAAATACACTTTTGGTTGACCCAGATCTGCTCACTAACCATGCAAATGGAGATATGGTTGACCAAGATCTGCTCTCTAACCATTCAAATAGAGTTATGGTTGACCAAGATCTGCTCTCTAATCATGCAAATGGAGTTATGATTGACGCAGATGTGCTCTCTAGCCATTCAAATACAGTTATGGTTGACCCAGATGTGCACCCTAACCTTACAAATGGAGTTATGGTTGACCCAGATCTGTTCTCTAACCATTCAAATACAGCTATGGTTGATCCAGATCTGCTCTCTAACCATACAAATGGAGTTATGGTTGACCGAGATATGCTCTCTAACCATTCAATTCAGTTATGGTTGACCCAGATCTGCTCTCTAATCATACAAATACAGTTATGGTTGACCCAGATCTGCTCTGTAACCATACAAATGGAGTGATGGTTGTCCCAGATGTGCTCTTTAACCATTCAAATACAGTTATGGTTGACCCAGATGAGCTCTAAAATCATTCAAATACAGTTATGGTTGACCCAGATGTGCTCTCTAACCATACAAATGGAGTTATGGTTGATCCAGATGTGCTCTCTAACCATACAAATGGAGTTATAGTTGATCCAGATCTGCTCTCTAACCATTCAAATACAGTGCTGGTTGACCCAGATGTGCTCTCTAACTATTCAAATACAGTGATGGTTGACCCAGATGTGCTCTGTAACCATTCAAATAGTCATGGTTGACCAAGATCTGCTCTATAACCACACAAATGGAGATATGGTTGACCAAGATCTGCTCTCTAACCTTTCAAATACAGTTATGGTTGACCAAGATCTGCTCTCTAATCATACAAATGGAGTTATGGTTGACCCAGATCTGCTCCCTAACCCTTCAAATACAGTTATGGTTGACCCAAATCTGCTCTCTAATCATGCAAATGGAGTTATGGTTGACCCAGATTTGCTCTCTAACCATTCAAATACAGTTATGGTTGACCCAGATGTGCTCTCTAACCATACAAATGGAGCTATGGTTGACCCAAATCTGCTATCTAACCATTCAAATACAGTTATGGTGGACCCAGATCTGCTCTCTAGCCATTCAAATACAGTTATGGTTGACCCAGATGTGTTCCCTAGCCTTACAAATGGTTCACCCAGATCTGCTCTTTAACCATTCAAATACAGTTATGGTTGCCCCAGATGTGCTCTCTAACCACACAAATGGAGTTATTGTTGACCCAGATCTGCTCTCTAACCATTCAAATACAGTTATGATTGACCCAGATGTGCTCTCTAACCATGCAAATACAGTGATGGTTGACCCAGATGTGCTCTGTAACCATTCAAATAGTTATGGTTGATTAAGATCTGCTCTCTAACCACACAAATGGAGATATGGTTGATCAAGATCTGCTCTCTAATCATGCAAATGGAGTTATGATTGACGCAGATGTGCTCTCTAGCCATTCAAATACAGTTATGGTTGACCCAGATGTGCACCCTAACCGTACAAATGGATTTATGGTTGACCCAGATCTGCTCTCTAACCATTCAAATACAGTTATGGTTGATCCAGATCTGCTCTCTAACCATACAAATGGAGTTATGGTTGACCCAGATCTGCTCTCTAACCATACAAATGGAGTTATAGTTGATCCAGATCTGCTCTCTAACCATTCAAATACAGTGATGGTTGACCCAGATCTGCTCTCTAACCATTCAAATACAGTTATGTTTGACCGAGATGTGCTCTCTAACCATGCAATTGGAGTAATGGTTGACCCAGATTTGCTCTCTAACCATTCAAATGCAGTGATGGTTGACCCAGATCTGCTCTCTAACCATGTTAATGGAGATATGGTTGACCAAGATCTGCTCTCTAACCATTCAAATAGAGTGATGGTTGACCAAGATCTGCTCTCTAATCATGCAAATGGAGTGATGATTGACGCAGATGTTCTCTCTAGCCATTCAAATACAGTTATCTTTGACCCAGATGTGCATCCTAACCGTACAAATGGAGTTATGGTTGACCCAGATCTGCTGTCTAACCATTCAAATACAGTTATGGTTGATCCAGATCTGCTCTCTAGCCATACAAATGGAGTTATGGTTGACCCAGATCTGCTCCTTGACCATTCAAATACTGTTATGGTTGACCCAGATCTGCTCTCTAGCCATTCAAATACAGTTATGGTTGACCCAGATGTGCTCCCTAACCTTACAAATGGAGTTATGGTTCACCCAGATGTGCTCTCTGATCATACAAATGGAATGATGGTTGTCCCAGATGTGCTCTCTAACCATTCAAATATATATGGTTGACCCAGATCTGCTCTCTAACCATACAAATGGAGATATGTTTGACCAAGATCTGCTCTCTAACCATTCAAATACAGTTATGTTTGACCAAGATCTGCTCTCTAATCATACAAATGGAGATGTGGTTGACCCATATCTGCTCCCTAACCATTCAATTACAGTTATGGTTGACCCAGATCTGCTCTCTAATCATGCAAATGGAGTTATGGTTGACCCAGAGCGGCTCTCTAACCATTCAAATACAGCTATGGTTGAACCATATGTGCTCTCTAACCATACAAATGGAGTTATGGTTGACCCAAATCTGCTCTCCAACCATTCAAATACAGTTATGGTTGACCCAGATCTGCTCTCTAGCCAATCACATACAGTTATGGTTGACCCTGATGTGCTCCCTAACCTTACAACTGGAGCTATGGTTCACCCAGATCTGCTCTCTAACCATTCAGATACAGTTATGGTTGACCCAGATGTGCTCTCTGGTCATGCAAATGGAGTGATGGTTGACCCAGATGCGCTCTCTAGCCATTCAAATACAGTGATGGTTGACCCAGGTGTGATTTCTAACCATTGAAATGGTTATGGTTGTCCCAGATGTGCTCTCTAACCATTCAAATACAATTATGGTTGACACAGATCTGCTCTCTAATCATACAAATACAGTTATGGTTGACCCAGATCTGCTCTGTAACCATACAAATGGAGTGATGGTTGTCCCAGATGTGCTCTCTAACCATTTAAATACAGTTATGATTGAACCAGATGTGCTCTAAAACCATTCAAATACAGTTATGTTTGACCCAGATGTGCTCTCTAACCATACAAATGGAGTTATGGTTGATCCAGATGTGCTCTCTAACCAATACAAATACAATTGTGGTTGACCCAGATGTGCTCTCTAACCATTCAAATACAGTTATGTTTGACCCAGATGTGCTTTCTAACCATACAAATGGAGTTATGGTTGACCCAGATCTGCTCTCTAACCATTCAAATACAGTTATGGTTGATCCAGATCTGCTCTCTAACCATTCAAATACAGTTATGTTTGACCGAGATGTGCTCTCTAACCATGCAATTGGAGTTATGGTTGACCCAGATCTGCTCTATAACCATTCAAATACAGTTATGGTTGACCCAGATCTGCTCTCTAACCATGCAAATGGAGATATGGTTGACCAAGATCTGCTCTCTAACCATTCAAATAGAGTTATGGTTGACCAAGATCTGCTCTCTAAACATGCAAATGGAGTTACGATTGACGCAGATGTGCTCTCTAGCCATTCAAATACAGTTATGGTTGACCTAGATGTGCACCCTAACCTTACAAATGGAGTTATGGTTGACCCCGATCTGCTCTCTAACCATTCAAATACAGTTATGGTTGATCCACATCTGCTCTCTAACCATACAAATGGAGTTATGGTTGACCCAGATCCACTCTCTAACCATTCAATTCAGTTATGGTTTACCCAGATCTGCTCTCTAGTCATACAAATACAGTTATGGTTGACCCAGATCTGCTCTGTAACCATACAAATGGAGTGATGGTTGTCCCAGATGTGCTCTTTAACCATTCAAATACAGTTATGGTTGACCCAGATGAGCTCTAAAATCATTCAAATACAGTTATGGTTGACCCAGATGTGCTCTCTAACCATACAAATGGAGCTATGGTTGATCCAGATGTGCTCTCTAACCATACAAATGGAGTTATAGTTGATCCAGATCTGCTCTCTAACCATTCAAATACAGTGATGGTTGACCCAGATGTGCTCTGTAGCCATTCAAATAGTTATGGTTGATCAAGATCTGCTCTCTAACCACACAAATGGAGATACGGTTCACCAAGATCTGCTCTCTAACCTTTCAAATACAGTTATGGTTGACCAAGATCTGCTCTCTAATCATACAAATGGAGTTATGGTTGACCCAGATCTGCTCCCTAACCCTTCAAATACAGTTATGGTTGACCCAAATCTGCTCTCTAATCATGCAAATGGAGTTATGGTTGACCCTGATCTGCTCACTAACCATTCAAATACAGTTATGGTTGACCCAGATGTGCACTCTAACCATACAAATGGAGTTATGGTTGACCCAAATCTGCTCTCTAACCATTCAAATACAGTTATGGTGGACCCAGATCTGCTATCTAGCCATTCAAATACAGTTATGCTTGACCCAGATGTGTTCCCTAACCTTACAAATGGAGTTATGGTTCCCCCAGATCTGCTCTCTAACCATTCAAACACAGTTATGGTTGCCCCAGATGTGCTCTCCAACCATACAAATGGAGTTATGGTTGACCCAGATCTGCTCTCTAACCATTCAATTCAGTTATGGTTGACCCACATCTGCTCTCTAATCATACAAATACAGTTATGGTTGACCCAGATCTGCTCTGTAACCATACAAATGGAGTGATGGTTGTCCCAGATATGCTCTTTAACCATTGAAATAGAGTTATCGTTGACCCAGATGAGCTCTAAAACCATTCAAATACAGTTGTGGTTGACCCAGATGTGCTCTCTAACCATACACATGGAGTTATGGTTGACACAGATCTGCTCTCTAACCATTCAATTCAGTTATGGTTGACCCAGATCTGCTCTAAAATCATTCAAATACAGTTATGGTTGACCCAGATGTGCTCTCTAACCATACAAATGGAGCTATGGTTGATCCAGATGTGTTCTCTAACCATACAAATGGAGTTATAGTTGATCCAGATCTGTTCTCTAACCATTCAAATACAGTCATGGTTGACCCAGATGTGCTCTCTATCCATTCAAATACAGTGATGGTTGACCCAGATGTGCTCTGTAACCATTCAAATACTTATGGTTGACCAAGATCTGCTCTCTAACCACACAAATGGAGATATGGTTGACCAAGATCTGCTCTCTAACCTTTCAAATACAGCTATGGTTGACCAAGATCTGTTCTCTAATCATACAAATGGAGTATGGTTGACCCAATCTGCTCCCTATTCAAATGTTATGGTTGACCCAAATCTGCTCTCTAATCATGCAAATGGAGTTATGGTTGACCCAGATCTGCTCTCTAACCATTCAAATACAGTTATGGTTGACCCATATGTGCTCTCTAACCATACAAATGGAGTTATGGGTGACCCAAATCTGCTCTCCAACCATTTAAATACAGTTATGGTGGACCCAGATCTGCTCTCTAGGCATTCAAATACAGTTATGGTTGACCCAGATGTGTTCCCTAACCTTACAAATGGAGTTATGGTTCACCCAGAACTGCTCTCAAACAATTTATGGTTGACCCAAATCTGCTCTCTAATCATGCAAATGGAGTTATGGTTGACCCAGATCTGCTCTCTAACCATTCAAATACAGTTATGGTTAACCCATATGTGCTCTCTAACCATACAAATGGAGTTATGGGTGACCCAAATCTGCTCTCCAACCATTTAAATACAGTTATGGTGGACCCAGATCTGCTCTCAAACAATTCAAATAAAGTTATGGTTGCCCCAGATGTGCTGTCTAACCATACAAATGGAGGTATGGTTGACCCAGATCTGCTCTCTAACCATTCAATTCAGTTATGGTTGACCCAGATCTGCTCTCTAATCATACAAATACAGTTATGGTTGACCCAGATCTGCTCTGTAATCATACAAATGGAGTGATGGTTGTCGCAGATGTGCTCTTTAACCATTCAAATACAGTTATGGTTAACCCAGATGTGCTCCCTAACCATACAAATGGAGTTATGGTTGATAAAGATGTGCCCTCTAACCATACAAATGGAGTTATAGTTGATCCAGATCTGCTCTCTAGCCATTCAAATACAGTGATGGTTGACCCAGATGTGCTCTCTAACCATTCAAATACAGTGATGGTTGACCCAGATGTGCTCTGTAACCATTCAAATAGTTATGGTTGACCAAGATCTGCGCTCTAACCACACAAATGGAGATATGGTTGACCAAGATCTGCTCTCTAACCTTTCAAATACAGTTATGGTTAACCAAGATCTGCTCTCTAATCATACAAATGGAGTTATGGTTGACCCAGATCTGCTCTCTAACAATTCAAATACAGTTATGGTGGACCCAGATCTGCTCTCTAGCCATTCAAATACAGTTATGGTTGACCCAGATGTGTTCCCTAACCTTACAAATGGTTCAACCAGATCTGCTCTCTAACCATTCAAATACAGTTATGGTTGCCCCAGATGTGCTCTCTAACCATACAAATGGAGTTATGGTTGACCCAGATCTGCTCTCTAACCATTCAAATACAGTTATGATTGACCCAGGTCTGCTCTCTAATCATACAAACGGAGTTATGATTGATCCAGATGTGCTCTCGAGCCATACAAATGGGGTTATGGTTGACCCAGATCTGCTCTTCATTCATACAAATGGAGTTATGGTTGACCCAGATCTGCTCCCTAACCATTCAAATACAGTTATGGTTGACCGAGATGTGCTCTCTAACCATGCAACTGGAGTTATGGTTGACCCAGATCTGCTCTCTAACTATTCAAATACAGTTATGGTTGACCGAGATCTGCTCTCTAACCATGCAAATGGAGATATGGTTGACCAAGATCTGCTCTCTAACCATTCAAATAGAGTTATAGATCACCAAGATCTGCTCTCTAATCATGCAAATGGAGTTATGATTGACGCAGATGTGCTCTCTAGCCATTCAAATACAGTTATGGTTGACCCAGATGTGCACCCTAACCTTACAAATGGAGTTATGGTTGACCCAGATCTGCTCTCTAACCATTCAAATACAGTTATGGTTGATCCAGATCTGCTCTCTAACCATACAAATGGAGTTATGGTTGACCCAGATCTGCTCTCTAACCATTCAATTCAGTTATGGTTGACCAAGATCTGCTCTCTAATCATACAAATGGAGTTATGGTTGACCCAGGTCTGCTCCCTAACCCTTCAAATACAGTTATGGTTGACCCAAATCTGCTTTCTAATCATGCAAATGGAGTTATGGTTGACCCAGATGTGCTCTCTAACCATACAAATACAGTTATGGTTGACCCAGATGTGCTCTCTAACCATACAAATGGAGTTATGGCTGACCCACATCTGCTCTCTAACCATTCAAATACAGTTAAGCTGGACCCAGATCTGCTCTCTAGCCATTCAAATACAGTTATGGTTGACCCAGATGTGTTCCCTAACCTTACAAATGGAGTTATGGTTCACCCAGATCTGCTCTCTAACCATTCAATTCAGTTATGGTTGACCCAGATCTGCTCTCTAACCATTCAAATACAGTTATGGTTGCCCCAGGTGTGCTCTCTAACCATACAAATGGAGTTATGGCTGACCCAGATCTGTTCTCTAACCATTCAATTCAGTTATGGTTGACCCAGATCTGCTCTCTAACCATTCAAATACAGTTATGGTTGATCCAGATCTGCTCTCTAACCATACAAATGGAGTTATGGTTGACCCAGATCTGCTCTAACCATTCAACTCAGTTATGGTTGACCCAAATCAGCTCTCTAACCATTCAATTCAGTTATGGTTGACCAAGATCTGCTCTCTAATCATACCAATGGAGTTATGGTTGACCCAGATCTGCTCTCTAACCATTCAAATACAGTTATGGTTGACCCAAATGTGCTCTCTAACCATACAAATGGAGTTATTGTTGACCCAGATCTGCTATCTAACCATTCAAATACAGTTATGGTTGACCCAGATCTGCTCTCTAACCATTCAAATACAGTTATGGTTGACCCAAATGTGCTCTCTAACCATACACATGGAGTTATGGTTGACCCAAATCTGCTCTCTAACCATTCAAATACAGTTATGGTGGACCCAGATCTGCTCTCTAGCCATTCAAATACAGTTATGCTTGACCCAGATGTGTTCCCTAACCTTACAAATGGAATTATGGTTCACCCAGATCTGCTCTCTAACCATTCAATTCAGTTATGGTTGACCCAGATCTGCTCTCTAACCATTCAAATACAGCTATGGTTGCCCCAGGTGTGCTCTCTAACCATACAAATGGAGTTATGGTTGACCCAGCTCTGCTCTCTAACCATTCAATTCAGTTATGGCCGACCCAGATCTGCTCTCTAACCATTCAAATACAGTTATGGTTGACCCACATGTGCTCTCTAACCATACAAATGGAGTTATGGTTGCCCCAAATCTGCTCTCTAACCATTCAAATACAGTTATGGTGGACCCAGATCTGCTCTCTAGCCATTCAAATACAGTTATGGTTGACCCAGATGTGTTCCCTAACCTTACAAATGGTTCACCCAGATCTGCTCTCTAACCATTCAAATACAGTTATGGTTGCCCCAGATGTGCTCTCTAACCATACAAATGCAGTTATGGTTGACCCAGATCTGCTCTTTAACCATTCAAATACAGTTATGATTGACCCAAGTCTGCTCTCTAATCATACAAACGGAGTTATGATTGACCCAGATGTGCTCTCGAGCCATACAAATGGAGTTATGGTTGACATAGATCTGCTCTTCATTCATACAAATGGAGTTATGGTTGACCCAGATCGGCTCCCTAACCATTCAAATACAGCTATGGTTGACCCAGATCTGCTCTCTAACCATTCAAATACAGTTATGTTTGACCGAGATATGCTCTCTAACCATGCAATTGGAGTTATGGTTGACCCAGATCTGCTCTCTAACCATTCAAATGGAGTGATGGTTGACCCAGATCTGCTCTCTAACCATGTTAATGGAGATATGGTTGACCAAGATCTGCTCTCTAACCATTCAAATAGAGTTATGGTTGACCAAGATCTGCTCTCTAATCATGCAAATGGAGTGATGATTGACGCAGATGTGCTCTCTAGCCATTCAAATACAGTTATGGTTGACCCAGATGTGCAACCTAACCGTACAAATGGAGTTATGGTTGACCCAGATCTGCTGTCTAGCCATTCAAATACAGTTATGGTTGATCCAGATCTGCTCTCTAACCATACAAATGGAGTTATGGTTGACCCAGATCTGCTCTCTGACCATTCAAATACTGTTATGGTTGACCCAGATCTGCTCTCTAGCCATTCAAATACAGTTATGGTTGACCCAGATATGCTCCCTAACCTTACAAATGGAGTTATGGTTCACCCAGATGTGCTCTCTGATCATACAAATGGAATGATGGTTGTCCCAGATGTGCTCTCTAACCATTCAAATATTTATGGTTGACCCAGATCTGCTCTCTAACCATACAAATGGAGATATGTTTGACCAAGATCTGCTCTCTAACCATTCAAATACAGTTATGTTTGACCAAGATCTGCTCTCTAATCATACAAATGGAGTTGTGGTTGACCCATATCTGCTCCCTAACCATTCAATTACAGTTATGGTTGACCCAGATCTGCTCTCTAATCATGCAAATGGAGGTATGGTTGACCCAGAGCGGCTCTCTAACCATTCAAATACAGCTATGGTTGAACCATATGTGCTCTCTAACCATACAAATGGAGTTATGGTTGACCCAAATCTGCTCTCCAACCATTCAAATACAGTTATGGTTGACCCAGATCTGCTCTCTAGCCAATCACATACAGTTATGGTTGACCCTGATGTGCTCCCTAACCTTACAACTGGAGCTATGGTTCACCCAGATCTGCTCTCTAACCATTCAGATACAGTTATGGTTGACCCAGATGTGCTCTCTGGTCATACAAATGGAGTTATGGTTGACCCAGATCGGCTCCCTAACCATTCAAATACAGCTATGGTTGACCCAGATCTGCTCTCTAACCATTCAAATACAGTTATGTTTGACCGAGATATGCTCTCTAACCATGCAATTGGAGTTATGGTTGACCCAGATCTGCTCTCTAACCATTCAAATGGAGTGATGGTTGACCCAGATCTGCTCTCTAACCATGTTAATGGAGATATGGTTGACCAAGATCTGCTCTCTAACCATTCAAATAGAGTTATGGTTGACCAAGATCTGCTCTCTAATCATGCAAATGGAGTGATGATTGACGCAGATGTGCTCTCTAGCCATTCAAATACAGTTATGGTTGACCCAGATGTGCAACCTAACCGTACAAATGGAGTTATGGTTGACACAGATCTGCTGTCTAGCCATTCAAATACAGTTATGGTTGATCCAGATCTGCTCTCTAACCATACAAATGGAGTTATGGTTGACCCAGATCTGCTCTCTGACCATTCAAATACTGTTATGGTTGACCCAGATCTGCTCTCTAGCCATTCAAATACAGTTATGGTTGACCCAGATATGCTCCCTAACCTTACAAATGGAGTTATGGTTCACCCAGATGTGCTCTCTGATCATACAAATGGAATGATGGTTGTCCCAGATGTGCTCTCTAACCATTCAAATATTTATGGTTGACCCAGATCTGCTCTCTAACCATACAAATGGAGATATGTTTGACCAAGATCTGCTCTCTAACCATTCAAATACAGTTATGTTTGACCAAGATCTGCTCTCTAATCATACAAATGGAGTTGTGGTTGATCCATATCTGCTCCCTAACCATTCAATTACAGTTATGGTTGACCCAGATCTGCTCTCTAATCATGCAAATGGAGTTATGGTTGACTCAGAGCGGCTCTCTAACCATTCAAATACAGCTATGGTTGAACCATATGTGCTCTCTAACCATACAAATGGAGTTATGGTTGACCCAAATCTGCTCTCCAACCATTCAAATACAGTTATGGTTGACCCAGATCTGCTCTCTAGCCAATCACATACAGTTATGGTTGACCCTGATGTGCTCCCTAACCTTACAACTGGAGCTATGGTTCACCCAGATCTGCTCTCTAACCATTCAGATACAGTTATGGTTGACCCAGATGTGCTCTCTGGTCATACAAATGGAGTGATGGTTGACCCAGATGCGCTCTCTAGCCATTCAAATACAGTGATGGTTGACCCAGATGTGATTTCTAACCATTGAAATGGTTATGGTTGTCACAGATGTGCTCTCTAACCATTCAAATACAATTATGGTTGACACAGATCTGCTCTCTAATCATACAAATACAGTTATGGTTGACCCAGATCTGCTCTGTAACCATACAAATGGAGTGATGGTTGTCCCAGATGTGCTCTCTAACCATTTAAATACAGTTATGATTGAACCAGATGTGCTCTAAAACCATTCAAATACAGTTATGTTTGACCCAGATGTGCTCTCTAACCATACAAATGGAGTTATGGTTGATCCAGATGTGCTCTCTAACCAATACAAATACAATTGTGGTTGACCCAGATGTGCTCTCTAACCATTCAAATACAGTTATGTTTGACCCAGATGTGCTTTCTAACCATACAAATGGAGTTATGGTTGACCCAGATCTGCTCTCTAACCATTCAAATACAGTTATGGTTGATCCAGATCTGCTCTCTAACCATTCAAATACAGTTATGTTTGACCGAGATGTGCTCTCTAACCATGCAATTGGAGTTATGGTTGACCCAGATCTGCTCTATAACCATTCAAATACAGTTATGGTTGACCCAGATCTGCTCTCTAACCATGCAAATGGAGATATGGTTGACCAAGATCTGCTCTCTAACCATTCAAATAGAGTTATGGTTGACCAAGATCTGCTCTCTAAACATGCAAATGGAGTTACGATTGACGCAGATGTGCTCTCTAGCCATTCAAATACAGTTATGGTTGACCTAGATGTGCACCCTAACCTTACAAATGGAGTTATGGTTGACCCCGATCTGCTCTCTAACCATTCAAATACAGTTATGGTTGACCCAGATCCACTCTCTAACCATTCAATTCAGTTATGGTTTACCCAGATCTGCTCTCTAGTCATACAAATACATATGGTTGACCCAGATGTGTTCCCTAACCTTACAAATGGAGTTATGGTTCCCCCAGATCTGCTCTCTAACCATTCAAACACAGTTATGGTTGCCCCAGATGTGCTCTCCAACCATACAAATGGAGTTATGGTTGACCCAGATCTGCTCTCTAACCATTCAATTCAGTTATGGTTGACCCAGATCTGCTCTCTAATCATACAAATACAGTTATGGTTGACCCAGATCTGCTCTGTAACCATACAAATGGAGTGATGGTTGTCCCAGATATGCTCTTTAACCATTGAACTAGAGTTATCGTTGACCCAGATGAGCTCTAAAACCATTCAAATACAGTTGTGGTTGACCCAGATGTGCTCTCTAACCATACAAATGGAGTTATGGTTGACACAGATCTGCTCTCTAACCATTCAATTCAGTTATGGTTGACCCAGATCTGCTCTAAAATCATTCAAATACAGTTATGGTTGACCCAGATGTGCTCTCTAACCATACAAATGGAGCTATGGTTGATCCAGATGTGTTCTCTAACCATACAAATGGAGTTATAGTTGATCCAGATCTGTTCTCTAACCATTCAAATACAGTCATGGTTGACCCAGATGTGCTCTCTATCCATTCAAATACAGTGATGGTTGACCCAGATGTGCTCTGTAACCATTCAAATACTTATGGTTGACCAAGATCTGCTCTCTAACCACACAAATGGAGATATGGTTGACCAAGATCTGCTCTCTAACCTCTCAAATACAGCTATGGTTGACCAAGATCTGTTCTCTAATCATACAAATGGAGTTATGGTTGACCCAGATCTGCTCCCTAACCCTTCAAATTCAGTTATGGTTGACCCAAATCTGCTCTCTAATCATGCAAATGGAGTTATGGTTGACCCAGATCTGCTCTCTAACCATCCAAATACAGTTATGGTTGACCCATATGTGCTCTCTAACCATACAAATGGAGTTATGGGTGACCCAAATCTGCTCTCCAACCATTTAAATACAGTTATGGTGGACCCAGATCTGCTCTCTAGGCATTCAAATACAGTTATGGTTGACTCAGATGTGCTCTCTAACCATACAAATGGAGGTATGGTTGACCCAGATCTGCTCTCTAACCATTCAATTCAGTTATGGTTGACCCAGATCTGCTCTCTAATCATACAAATACAGTTATGGTTGACCCAAATCTGCTCTCTAATCATGCAAATGGAGTTATGGTTGACCCAGATCTGCTCTCTAACCATTCAAATACAGTTATGGTTAACCCAAATGTGCTCTCTAACCATACAAATGGAGTTATGGGTGACCCAAATCTGCTCTCCAACCATTTAAATACAGTTATGGTGGACCCAGATCTGCTCTCAAACAATTCAAATAAAGTTATGGTTGCCCCAGATGTGCTCTCTAACCATACAAATGGAGGTATGGTTGACCCAGATCTGCTCTCTAACCATTCAATTCAGTTATGGTTGACCCAGATCTGCTCTCTAATCATACAAATACAGTTATGGTTGACCCAGATCTGCTCTGTAATCATACAAATGGAGTGATGGTTGTCGCAGATGTGCTCTTTAACCATTCAAATACAGTTATGGTTAACCCAGATGTGCTCCCTAACCATACAAATGGAGTTATGGTTGATAAAGATGTGCCCTCTAACCATACAAATGGAGTTATAGTTGATACAGATCTGCTCTCTAGCCATTCAAATACATTGATGGTTGACACAGATGTGCTCTCTAACCATTCAAATACAGTGATGGTTGACCCAGATGTGCTCTGTAACCATTCAAATAGTTATGGTTGACCAAGATCTGCGCTCTAGCCACACAAATGGAGATATGGTTGACCAAGATCTGCTCTCTAACCTTTCAAATACAGTTATGGTTAACCAAGATCTGCTCTCTAATCATACAAATGGAGTTATGGTTGACCCAGATCTGCTCTCTAACAATTCAAATACAGTTATGGTGGACCCAGATCTGCTCTCTAGCCATTCAAATACAGTTATGGTTGACCCAGATGTGTTCCCTAACCTTACAAATGGTTCAACCAGATCTGCTCTCTAACCATTCAAATACAGTTATGGTTGCCCCAGATGTGCTCTCTAACCATACAAATGGAGTTATGGTTGACCCAGATCTGCTCTCTAACCATTCAAATACAGTTATGATTGACCCAGGTCTGCTCTCTAATCATACAAACGGAGTTATGATTGACCCAGATGTGCTCTCGAGCCATACAAATGGGGTTATGGTTGACCCAAATCTGCTCTTCATTCATACAAATGGAGTTATGGTTGACCCAGATCTGCTCCCTAACCATTCAAATACAGCTATGGTTGACCCAGCTCTGCTCTCTAACCATTCAAATACAGTTATGTTTGACCGAGATGTGCTCTCTAACCATGCAATTGGAGTTATGGTTGACCCAGATCTGCTCTCTAACCATTCAAATACAGTTATGGTTGACCCAGATCTGCTCTCTAACCATGCAAATGGAGATATTGTTGACCAAGATCTGCTCTCTAACCATTCAAATAGAGTTATGGTTCACCAAGATCTGCTCTCTAATCATGCAAATGGAGTTATGATTGACGCAGATGTGATCTCTAGCAATTCAAATACAGTTATGGTTGACCCAGATATGCACCCTAACCTTACAAATGGAGTTATGGTTGACCCAGATCTGCTCTCTAACCATTCAATTCAGTTATGGTTGACCCAGATCTGCTCTCTAATCATACAAATACAGTTATGGTTGACCCAGATCTGCTCTGTAACCATACAAATGGAGTGATGGTTGTCCCAGATGTGCTCCTTAACCATTCAAATACAGTTATGGTTGACCCAGATGAGCTTTAAAACCATTCAAATACAGTAATGGTTGACCCAGATGTGCTCTCTAACCATACAAATGGAGTTATGGTTGGTCCAGATGTGCTCTCTAACCATACAAATGGAGTTATAGTTGATCCAGATCTGCTCTCTAACCATTCAAATACAGTGAAGGTTGACCCAGATGTGCTCTCTAACCATTCAAATACAGTGATGGTTGACCCAGATGTGCTCTGTAACCATTCAAATAGTTATGGTTGACCAAGATCTGCTCTCTAACCACACAAATGGAGATATGGTTGACCCAGATCTGCTCTCTAACCTTTCAAATACAGTTATGGTTGACCAAGATCTGCTCTCTAATCATACAAATGGAGTTATGGTTGACCCAGATATACTCCCTAAGCCTTCAAATACAGTTATTGTTGACCCAAATCTGCTCTCTAATCATCCGAATGGAGTTATGGTTGACCCAGATCTGCTCTCTAACCATTCAAATACAGTTATGGTTGACCCAGATGTGCTCTCTAACCATACAAATGGAGCTATGGTTGACCCAAATCTGCTCTTTAACCATTCAAACACAGTTATGGTGGACCCAGATCTGCTCTCTAGCCATTCAAATACAGTTATGGTTCAGCCAGATGTGTTCCCTAACCTTACAAATGGAGTTATGGTTCACCCAGATCTGCTCTCTAACCATTCAAATACAGTTATGGTTGACCCAGATATGCTCTCTAACCATACAAATGGAGTTATGGTTGACCCAAGTCTGCTTTCTAACCATTCAAATACAGTTATGGTGGACCCAGATCTGCTCTCTAGCCATTCAAATACAGTTATGGTTGACCCAGATGTGTTCCCTGACCTTACAAATGGTCCACCCAGATCTGCTCTCTAACCATTCAAATACAGTTATGGTTGCCCCAGATGTGCTCTCTAACCATACAAATGGAGTTATGGTTGACCCAGATCTGCTCTCTAACCATTCAAATACAGTTATGATTGACCAAGGTCTGCTCTCTAATCATACAAACGGAGTTATGATTGACCCAGATGTGCTCTCGAGCCATACAAATGGAGTTATGGTTGACCCAGATCTGCTCTTCATTCATACAAATGGAGTTATGGTTGACTCAGATCTGCTCCCTAACCATTCAAATACAGCTATGGTTGATCCAGATCTGCTCTCTAACCATTCAAATGCAGTTATGGTTGACCCAGATCTGCTCTCTAACCATGCTAATGGAGATATGTTTGACCAAGATCTGCTCTCTAACCATTCAAATAGAGTTATGGTTGACCAAGATCTGCTATCTAATCATGCAAATGGAGTTATGATTGACGCAGATGTGCTCTCTAGCCATTCAAATACAGTTATGGTTGACCCAGATGTGCACCCTAACCGTACAAATGGAGTTATGGTTGCCCCAGATCTGCTCTCTAACCATTCAATTCTGTTATGGTTGACCAAGGTCTGCTCTCTAATCATACAAATACAGTTATGGTTGACCCAGATCTGCTCTGTAACCATACAAATGGAGTGATGGTTGTCCCAGATGTGCTCTTTAACCATTCAAATACAGTTATGGTTGAACCAGATTAGCTCTAAAACCATTCAAATACAGTTATGGTTGACCCAGATGTGCTCTCTAACCATACTAATGGAGTTATGGTTCATCCAGATGTGTTCAATAACCATACAAATGGAGTTATAGTTGATCCAGATCTGCTCTCTAACCATTCAAATACAGTGATGGTTGACCCAGATGTGCTCTCTAACCATTCAAATACAGTGTTGGTTGACCCAGATGTGCTCTGTAACCATTCAAATAGCTATGGTTGACCAAGCTCTGCTCTATAACCACACAAATGGAGATGTGGTTGACCAAGATCTGCTCCCTAACCCTTCAAATACAGTTATGGTTGACCCAAATCTGCTCTCTAATCATGCAAATGGAGCTATGGTTGACCCAGATGTGCTCTCTAACCATACAAATGGAGATATGGTTGACCCAAATCAGCTCTCTAACCATTCAAATACAGTTATGGTTGACCCAGATCTGCTCTCTAGCCATTCAAATACAGTTATGGTTGACCCAGATGTGTTCCCTAACCTTACAAATGGAGTTATGGGTCACCCAGATCTGCTCTTCATTCATACAAATGGAGTTATGATTGAGGCAGATGTGCTCTCTAGCCATTCAAATACAGTTATGGCTGACCCAGATGTGCACCCTAACATTACAAATGGAGTTATGGTTGACCCAGATCTGCTCTCTAACCATTCAAATACAGTTTTGGTTGATCCAGATCTGCTCTCTAACCATACAAATGGAGTTATGGTTGACCCAGATCAGCTCTCTAACCATACAATTCAGTTATGGTTGACCCAGATCTGCTCTCTAGTCATACAAATACAGTTATGGTTGACCCAGATCTACTCTGTAACCATACAAATGGAGTGATGGTTGTCCCAGATGTGCTCTTTAACCATTCAAATACATTTATGGTTGACCCAGATGAGCTCAAAAACCATTCAAATACAGCTATGGTTGACCCAGATGTGCACTCTAACCATACAAATGGAGTTATGGTTGATCCAGATGTGCTCTCTAACCATACAAATGGAGTTATAGTTGATCCAGACCTGCTCTCTAACCATTCAAATACAGTGATGGTTGACCCAGATGTGCTCTCTAACCATTCAAATACAGTGATGGTTGACCCAGATGTGCTCTGTAACCATTCAAATAGTTATGGTTGACCAAGATCTGCTCTCTAACCTTTCAAATACAGTTATGGTTGACCAAGATCTGCTCTCTAATCATACAAATGGAGTTATGGTTGACCCAGATCTGCTCCCTAACCCTTCAAATACAGTTATGGTTGACCCAAATCTGCTTTATAATCATGCAAATGGAGTTATGGGTGACCCAGCTCTGCTCTCTAGCCATTCAAATACAGTTATGGTTGACCCAGATGTGCTCTCTAACCATACAAATGGAGTTATGGTTGACCCAAATCTGCTCTCTAACCATTCAAATACAGTTATGGTGGACCCAGATCTGCTCTCTAGCCATTCCAATACAGTTATGGTTGACCCAGATGTGTTCCCTAACCTTACAAATGGAGTTATGGTTCACCAAGATCTGCTCTCTAACCATTCAAATACAGTTATGGTTGCCCCAGATGTGCTCTCTAACCATACAAATGGAGTTATGGTTCACCCAGATCTGCTCTCTAACCATTCAAATACAGTTATGGTTGATCCAGATCTGCTCTCTAACCATACAAATGGAGCTATGGCTGACCCAGATCTGCTCTCTAACCATTCAATTCAGTTATGGTTGACCCAGATCTGCTCTCTAATCATACAAATACAGTTATGGTTGACCCAGATCTGCTCTGTAACCATACAAATGGAGTGATGGTTGTCCCAGATGTGCTCTTTAACCATTCAAATACAGTTATGGTTGAACCAGATTAGCTCTAAAACCATTCAAATACAGTTATGGTTGACCCAGATGTGCTCTCTAACCATACAAATGGAGTAATGGTTCATCCAGATGTGCTCAATAACCATACAAATGGAGTTATAGTTGATCCAGATCTGCTCTCAAACCATTCAAATACAGTGATGGTTGACCCAGATGTGCTCTCTAACCATTCAAATACAGTGATGGTTGACCCAGATGTGCACTGTAACCATTCAAATAGCTATGGTTGACCAAGCTCTGCTCTATAACCACACAAATGGAGATATGGTTGACCAAGATCTGCTCCCTAACCCTTCAAATACAGTTATGGTTGACCCAAATTTGCTCTCTAATCATGCAAATGGAGCTATGGTTGACCCAGATGTGCTCTCTAACCATACAAATACAGCTATGTTTGACCCAGATGTGCTCTCCCACCATACAAATGGAGTTATGGTTGATCCAGACGTGCTCTCTAACCAATACAAATACAATTGTGGTTGACCCAGATGTGCTCTCTAACCATTTAAATACAGTTATGTTTGACCCAGATGTGCTCTCTAACCATACAAATGGAGTTATGGTTGATCCAGACGTGCTCTCTATCCAATACAAATACAATTGTGGTTGACCCAGATGTGCTCTCTAACCATTCAAATACAGTTATGTTTGACCCAGATGTGCTTTCTAACCATACAAATGGAGTTATGGTTGACCCAGATCTGCTCCCTAACCATTCAAATACAGCTATGGTTGACCCAGATCTGCTCTCTAACCATTCAAATACAGTTATGTTTGACCGAGATGTGCTCTCTAACCATGTAATTGGAGTTATGGTTGACCCAGATCTGCTCTCTAACCATTCAAATACAGTTATGGTTGACCCAGATCTGCTCTCTAACCATGCAAATGGAGATATGATTGACCCAGATCTGCTCCCTAACCCTTCAAATACAGTTATGGTTGACCAAGATCTGCTCTCTAATCATGCAAATGGAGTTATGATTGAGGCAGATGTGCTCTAGCCATTCAAATATAGTTATGGTTGACCCAGATGTGCACCCTAACCTTACAAATGGAGTTATGGTTGACCCAGATCTGCTCTCTAACCATTCAATTCAGTTATGGTTGACCCAGATCTGCTCTCTAATCATACAAATACAGTTATGGTTGACCCAGATCTACTCTGTAACCATACAAATGGAGTGATGGTTGTCCCAGATGTGCTCTTTAACCATTCAAATACAGTTATGGCTGACCCAGATGAGCTCTAAAACCATTCAAATACAGTTATGGTTGACCCAGATGTGCTCTCTAACCATACAAATGGAGTTATGGTTGATCCAGATGTGCTCTCTAACCATACAAATGGAGTTATAGTTGATCCAGATCTGCTCTCTAACCATTCAAATACAGTGATGGTTGACCCAGATGTGTTCTCTAACCATTCAAATACAGTAATGGTTGACCCAGATGTGCTCTGTAATCATTCAAATAGTTATGGTTGACCAAGATCGGCTCTCTGACAACACAAATGGAGATATGGTTGACCAAGATCTGCTCTCTAACCTTTCAAATACAGTTATGGTTGACCAAGATCTGCTCTCTAATCATACAAATGGAGTTATGGTTGACCCAGATCTGCTCCCTAACCCTTCAAATACAGTTATGGATGACCCAAATCTGCTTTATAATCATGCAAATGGAGTTATGGTTGACCCAGCTCTGCTCTCTAACCATTCAAATACAGTTATGGTGACCCAGATGTGCTCTCTAACCATACAAATGGAGTTATGGTTGACCCAAATCTGCTCTCTAACCATTCAAATACAGTTATGGTGGACCCAGATCTGTTCTCTAGCCATTCAAATACAGTCGTGGTTGACCCAGATGTGTTCCCTAACCTTACAAATGGAGTTATGGTTCACCAAGATCTGCTCTCTAACCATTCAAATACAGTTATGGTTGCCCCAGATGTGCTCTCTAAGCATACAAATGGAGTTATGGTTCACCCAGATCTGCTCTCTAACCATTCAAATACAGTTATGGTTGATCCAGATCTGCTCTCTAACCGTACAAATGGAGCTATGGTTGACCCAGATCTGCTCTCTAACCATTCAATTCAGTTATGGTTGACCCAGATCTACTCTGTAACCATACAAATGGAGTGATGGTTGTCCCAGATGTGCTCTTTAACCATTCAAATACAGTTATGGTTGACCCAGATGAGCTCTAAAACCATTCAAATACAGTTATGGTTGACCCAGATGTGCTCTCTAACCATACAAATGGAGTTATGGTTCATCCAGATGTGCTCAATAACCATACAAATGGAGTTATAGTTGATCCAGATCTGCTCTCTAACCATTCAAATACAGTTTTGGTTGATCCAGATCTGCTCTCTAACCATACAAATGGAGTTATGGTTGACCCAGATCAGCTCTCTAACCATTCAATTCAGTTATGGTTGACCCAGATCTGCTCTCTAGTCATACAAATACAGTTATGGTTGACCCAGATCTACTCTGTAACCATACAAATGGAGTGATGGTTGTCCCAGATGTGCTCTTTAACCATTCAAATACATTTATGGTTGACCCAGATGAGCTCAAAAACCATTCAAATACAGTTATGGTTGACCCAGATGTGCTCTCTAACCATACAAATGGAGTTATGGTTGATCCAGATGTGCTCTCTAACCATACAAATGGAGTTATAGTTGATCCAGATCTGCTCTCTAACCATTCAAATACAGTGCTGGTTGACCCAGATGTGCTCTCTAACTATTCAAATACAGTGATGGTTGACCCAGATGTGCTCTGTAACCATTCAAATAGTCATGGTTGACCAAGATCTGCTCTATAACCACACAAATGGAGATATGGTTGACCAAGATCTGCTCTCTAACCTTTCAAATACAGTTATGGTTGACCAAGATCTGCTCTCTAATCATACAAATGGAGTTATGGTTGACCCAGATCTGCTCCCTAACCCTTCAAATACAGTTATGGTTGACCCAAATCTGCTTTATAATCATGCAAATGGAGTTATGGTTGACCCAGCTCTGCTCTCTAGCCATTCAAATACAGTTATGGTTGACCCAGATGTGCTCTCTAACCATACAAATGGAGTTATGGTTGACCCAAATCTGCTCTCTAACCATTCAAATACAGTTATGGTGGACCCAGATCTGCTCTCTAGCCATTCAAATACAGTTATGGTTGACCCAGATGTGTTCCCTAACCTTACAAATGGAGTTATGGTTCACCAAGATCTGCTCTCTAACCATTCAAATACAGTTATGGTTGCCCCAGATGTGCTCTCTAACCATATAAATGGAGTTATGGTTCACCCAGATCTGCTCTCTAACCATTCAAATACAGTTATGGTTGATCCAGATCTGCTCTCTAACCATACAAATGGAGCTATGGCTGACCCAGATCTGCTCTCTAACCATTCAATTCAGTTATGGTTGACCCAGATCTGCTCTCTAATCATACAAATACAGTTATGGTTGACCCAGATCTGCTCTGTAACCATACAAATGGAGTGATGGTTGTCCCAGATGTGCTCTTTAACCATTCAAATACAGTTATGGTTGAACCAGATTAGCTCTAAAACCATTCAAATACAGTTATGGTTGACCCAGATGGGCTCTCTAACCATACAAATGGAGTAATGGTTCATCCAGATGTGCTCAATAACCATACAAATGGAGTTATAGTTGATCCAGATCTGCTCTCTAACCATTCAAATACAGTGATGGTTGACCCAGATGTGCTCTCTAACCATTCAAATACAGTGATGGTTGACCCAGATGTGCACTGTAACCATTCAAATAGCTATGGTTGACCAAGCTCTGCTCTATAACCACACAAATGGAGATATGGTTGACCAAGATCTGCTCCCTAACCCTTCAAATACAGTTATGGTTGACCCAAATCTGCTCTCTAATCATGCAAATGGAGCTATGGTTGACCCAGATGTGCTCTCTAACCATACAAATACAGCTATGTTTGATCCAGATGTGCTCTCTAACCATACAAATGGAGTTATGGTTGATCCAGACGTGCTCTCTAACCAATACAAATACAATTGTGGTTGACCCAGATGTGCTCTCTAACCATTCAAATACAGTTATGTTTGACCCAGGTGTGCTCTCTAACCATACAAATGGAGTTATGGTTGATCCAGACGTGCTCTCTAACCAATACAAATACAATTGTGGTTGACCCAGATGTGCTCTCTAACCATTCAAATACAGTTATGTTTGACCCAGATGTGCTTTCTAACCATACAAATGGAGTTATGGTTGACCCAGATCTGCTCCCTAACCATTCAAATACAGCTATGGTTGACCCAGATCTGCTCTCTAACCATTCAAATACAGTTATGTTTGACCGAGATGTGCTCTCTAACCATGTAATTGGAGTTATGGTTGACCCAGATCTGCTCACTAACCATTCAAATACAGTTATGGTTGACCCAGATCTGCTCTCTAACCATGCAAATGGAGATATGATTGACCCAGATCTGCTCCCTAACCCTTCAAATACAGTTATGGTTGACAAAGATCTGCTCTCTAATCATGCAAATGGAGTTATGATTGAGGCAGATGTGCTCTAGCCATTCAAATATAGTTATGGTTGACCCAGATGTGCACCCTAACCTTACAAATGGAGTTATGGTTGACCCAGATCTGCTCTCTAACCATTCAATTCAGTTATGTTTGACCCAGATCTGCTCTCTAATCATACAAATACAGTTATGGTTGACCCCGATCTACTCTGTAACCATACAAATGGAGTGATGGTTGTCCCAGATGTGCTCTTTAACCATTCAAATACAGTTATGGTTGACCCAGATGAGCTCTAAAACCATTCAAATACAGTTATGGTTGACCCAGATGTGCTCTCTAACCATACAAATGGAGTTATGGTTGATCCAGATGTGCTCTCTAACCATACAAATGGAGTTATAGTTGATCCAGATCTGCTCTCTAACCATTCAAATACAGTGATGGTTGACCCAGATGTGTTCTCTAACCATTCAAATACAGTAATGGTTGACCCAGATGTGCTCTGTAATCATTCAAATAGTTATGGTTGACCAAGATCGGCTCTCTGACAACACAAATGGAGATATGGTTGACCAAGATCTGCTCTCTAACCTTTCAAATACAGTTATGGTTGACCAAGATCTGCTCTCTAATCATACAAATGGAGTTATGGTTGACCCAGATCTGCTCCCTAACCCTTCAAATACAGTTATGGATGACCCAAATCTGCTTTATAATCATGCAAATGGAGTTATGGTTGACCCAGCTCTGCTCTCTAACCATTCAAATACAGTTATGGTGACCCAGATGTGCTCTCTAACCATACAAATGGAGTTATGGTTGACCCAAATCTGCTCTCTAACCATTCAAATACAGTTATGGTGGACCCAGATCTGTTCTCTAGCCATTCAAATACAGTCGTGGTTGACCCAGATGTGTTCCCTAACCTTACAAATGGAGTTATGGTTCACCAAGATCTGCTCTCTAACCATTCAAATACAGTTATGGTTGCCCCAGATGTGCTCTCTAAGCATACAAATGGAGTTATGGTTCACCCAGATCTGCTCTCTAACCATTCAAATACAGTTATGGTTGATCCAGATCTGCTCTCTAACCGTACAAATGGAGCTATGGTTGACCCAGATCTGCTCTCTAACCATTCAATTCAGTTATGGTTGACCCAGATCTACTCTGTAACCATACAAATGGAGTGATGGTTGTCCCAGATGTGCTCTTTAACCATTCAAATACAGTTATGGTTGACCCAGATGAGCTCTAAAACCATTCAAATACAGTTATGGTTGACCCAGATGTGCTCTCTAACCATACAAATGGAGTTATGGTTCATCCAGATGTGCTCAATAACCATACAAATGGAGTTATAGTTGATCCAGATCTGCTCTTTAACCATTCAAATACAGTGATGGTTGACCCAGATGTGCTCTCTAACCATTCAAATACAGTGTTGGTTGACCCAGATGTGCTCTGTAACCATTCAAATAGCTATGGTTGACCCAGATGTGCTCTCTAACCATACAAATGGAGATATGGTTGACCCAAATCAGCTCTCTAACCATTCAAATACAGTTATGGTTGACCCAGATCTGCTCTCTAGCCATTCAAATACAGTTATGGTTGACCCAGATGTGTTCCCTAACCTTACAAATGGAGTTATGGGTCACCCAGATCTGCTCTCTAACCATTCAATTCAGTTAAGGTTGACCCAGATCTGCTCTCTAATCATACAAATACAGTTATGGTTGACCCAGATGTGCTCTAAAACCATTCAAATACAGCTATGTTTGACCCAGATGTGCTCTCTAACCATACAAATGGAGTTATGGTTGATCCAGACGTGCTCTCTAACCAATACAAATACAATTGTGGTTGACCCAGATGTGCTCTCTAACCATCCAAATACAGTTATGTTTGACCCAGATGTGCCTTCTAACCATACAAATGGAGTTATGGTTGACCCAGTTCTGCTCCCTAACCATTCAAATACAGCTATGGTTGACCCAGATCTGCTCTCTAACCATTCAAATACAGTTATGTTTGACCGCGATGTGCTCTCTAACCATGTAATTGGAGATATGGTTGACCCAGATCTGCTCTCTAACCATTCAAATACAGTTATGGTTGATCCAGATCTGCTCTCTAACCATGCAAATGGAGATATGGTTGACCCAGATCTGCTCCCTAACCCTTCAAATACAGTTATGGTTGACCAAGATCTGCTCTCTAATCATGCAAATGGAGTTATGATTGAGGCAGATGTGCTCTAGCCATTCAAATACAGTTATGGTTGACCCAGATGTGCACCCTAACCTTACAAATGGAGTTATGGTTGACCCAGATCTGCTCTCTAACCATTCAAATACAGTTATGGTTGATCCAGATCTGCTCTCTAACCATACAAATGGAGTTATGGTTGACCCAGATCTGCTCTCTAACCATTCAATTCAGTTATGGTTGACCCAGATCTGCTCTCTAATCATACAAATACAGTTATGGTTGACCCAGATCTACTCTGTAACCATACAAATGGAGTGATGGTTGTCCCAGATGTGCTCTTTAACCATTCAAATACAGTTATGGCTGACCCAGATGAGCTCTAAAACCATTCAAATACAGTTATGGTTGACCCAGATGTGCTCTCTAACCATACAAATGGAGTTATGGTTGATCCAGATGTGCTCTCTAACCATACAAATGGAGTTATAGTTGATCCAGATCTGCTCTCTAACCATTCAAATACAGTGATGGTTGACCCAGATGTGTTCTCTAACCATTCAAATACAGTAATGGTTGACCCAGATGTGCTCTGTAACCATTCAAATAGTTATGGTTGACCAAGATCTGCTCTCTGACCACACAAATGGAGATATGGTTGACCAAGATCTGCTCTCTAACCTTTCAAATACAGTTATGGTTGACCAAGATCTGCTCTCTAATCATACAAATGGAGTTATGGTTGACCCAGATCTGCTCCCTAACCCTTCAAATACAGTTATGGATGACCCAAATCTGCTATATAATCATGCAAATGGAGTTATGGTTGACCCAGCTCTGCTCTCTAACCATTCAAATACAGTTATGGTGACACAGATGTGCTCTCTAACCATACAAATGGAGTTATGGTTGACCCAAATCTGCTCTCTAACCATTCAAATACAGTTATGGTGGACCCAGATCTGCTCTCTAGCCATTCAAATACAGTCGTGGTTGACCCAGATGTGTTCCCTAACCTTACAAATGGAGTTATGGTTCACCAAGATCTGCTCTCTAACCATTCAAATACAGTTATGGTTGCCCCAGATGTGCTCTCTAAGCATACAAATGGAGTTATGGTTCACCCAGATCTGCTCTCTAACCATTCAAATACAGTTATGGTTGATCCAGATGTGCTCACTAACCATACAAATGGAGCTATGGTTGATCCAGATGTGCTCTCTAACCTTACCAATGGAGTTATAGTTGATCCAGATCTGCTCTTTAACCATTCAAATACAGTGATGGTTGACCCAGATGTGCTCCCTAACCATTCAAATACAGTGATGGTTGACCCAGATGTGCTCTGTAACCACACAAATGGAGATATGGTTGACCAAGATCTGCTCTCTAACCTTTCAAATACAGTTATGGTTGACCAAGATCTGCTCTCTAATCATACAAATGGAGTTATGGTTGACCCAGATCTGCTCCCTAACCCTTCAAATACAGTTACGGTTGACCCAAATCTGCTCTCTAATCATGCAAATGGAGTTATGGTTGATCCAGATCTGCTCTCTAACCATTCAAATACAGCTATGGTTGACCCAGATGCGCTCTCTAACCATACAAATGGAGTTATGGTTGACCCAAATCTGCTCTCTAACCATTCAAATACAGTTATGGTGGACCCAGATCTGCTCTCTATCCATTCCAATACAGTTATGGTTGACCCAAATCTGCTCTCTAATCATGCAAATGGAGTTATGGTTGAACCAGATCTTCTCTCTAACCATTCAAATACAGTCATGGTTGACCCAGATGTGCTCTCTAATCATACAAATGGAGTTATTGTTGAGCCAGATCTGCTCTCCAATCATACAAATGGAGTTATGGTTTACCCAGGACTGCTCTCTAATCATACAAATGGAGTTATGGTTGACCCAGATCTGCTGTCCAATCAAACAAATGGAGATATGGATTACCCAGGTCTGCTCTCTAGTCATACAAATGAAGTTATGGTTGACCCAGATGTGCACTCTAACCATACAAATGGAGTTATGGTTGACCTAGATCTGCTCTCCAATCATACAAATGGAGTTATGGTTGACCCAGATGTGCTCTCTAATCATACAAATGGAGTTATGGTTGACCCAGATGTGCTCTCTAAACATATAAATGGAGTTATGGTTGACCCAGATGTGCTCTCCAATCATACAAATGGAGTGATGGTTGACTCACATCTGCTATCTAACCACACAGATGGAGTTATGGTTGACCCAGACCTGCTCTCCAATCATACAAATGGAGTTATGTTTGACCCTGATCTGCTCTCTAATCATACAAATAGAGTTATGGTTGACCCAGATATACTGCCTAATCATACAAATGGAGTCATGGTTGACCCAGATCTGCTCTCTAACCATACAAATGGAGTTATTGTTGACCCAGATCTGCTCTCCAATCATACAAATGGAGTGATGGTTGACCCAGATCTGCTCCCTAACCATACAAATGGAGTTATGGTTGACCCAGATGTGCTCTCTAATCATACAAATGGAGTGTTGGTTGAACCAGATCTGCTGTCTAACCATACAAATGGAGTTATGGTTGACCCAGATGTGCTCTCTAATCATACAAATGGAGTGTTGGTTGAACCAGATCTGCTGTCTAACCATACAAATGGAGTTATGGTTGACCCAGATGTGCTCCCTAACCCTTCAAATACAGTTACGGTTGACCCAGATGTGCTCTCTAATCATACAAATGGAGTGTTGGTTGAACCAGATCTGCTGTCTAACCATACAAATGGAGTTATGGTTGACCCAGATGTGTTCTCTAATCATACAAATGGAGTTATTGTTGACCCAGATGTGCTCTCTAATCATACAAATGGAGTGATGGTTGACCCAGATGTGCTCCCTAACCCTTCAAATACAGTTACGGTTTACCCACATGTGCTCTCTAATCATACAAATGGAGTGTTGGTTGAACCAGATCTGCTGTCTAACCATACAAATGGAGTTATGGTTGACCCAGATGTGTTCTCTAATCATACAAATGGAGTTATTGTTGACCCAGATGTGCTCTCTAATCATACAAATGGAGTGTTGGTTGAACCAGATCTGCTGTCTAACCATACAAATGGAGTTATGGTTGACCCAGATGTGTTCTCTAATCATACAAATGGAGTTATTGTTGACCTAGATGTGCTCTCTAACCATTCAAATACAGTGATGGTTGACCCAGATGTGCTCTGTAACCACACAAATGGAGATATGGTTGACCAAGATCTGCTCTCTAACCTTTCAAATACAGTTATGGTTGACCAAGATCTGCTCTCTAACCCTTCAAATACAGTTACGGTTGACCCAAATCTGCTCTCTAATCATGCAAATGGAGTTATGGTTGACCCAGATCTGCTCTCTAACCATTCAAATACAGTTATGGTTGACCCAGATGCGCTCTCTAACCATACAAATGGAGTTATGGTTGACCCAAATCTGCTCTCTAGCCATTCAAATACAGTTATGGTGGACTCAGATCTGCTCTCTAGCCATTCCAATACAGTTATGGTTGACCCAAATCTGCTCTCTAATCATGCAAATGGAGTTATGGTTGAACCAGATCTTCTCTCTAACCATTCAAATACAGTCATGGTTGACCCAGATGTGCTCTCCAATCATACAAATGGAGTTATTGTTGAGCCAGATCTGCTCTCCAATCATACAAATGGAGTTATGGTTTACCCAGGTCTGCTCTCTAATCATACAAATGGAGTTATGGTTGACCCAGATCTGCTGTCCAATCAAACAAATGGAGATATGGTTGACCCAGGTCTGCTCTCTAGTCATACAAATGAAGTTATGGTTGACCCAGATGTGCTCTCTAACCATACAAATGGAGTTATGGTTGACCTAGATCTGCTCTCCAATCATACAAATGGAGTTATGGTTGACCCAGATGTGCTCTCTAATCATACAAATGGAGTTATGGTTGACCCAGATGTGCTCTCTAAACATATAAATGGAGTTATGGTTGACCCAGATGTGCTCTCCAATCATACAAATGGAGTGATGGTTGACTCACATCTGCTATCTAACCACACAGATGGAGTTATGGTTGACCCAGACCTGCTCTCCAATCATACAAATGGAGTTATGTTTGACCCTGATCTGCTCTCTAATCATACAAATAGAGTTATGGTTGACCCAGATATGCTGCCTAATCATACAAATGGAGTCATGGTTGACCCAGATCTGCTCCCTAACCATACAAATGGAGTTATGGTTGACCCAGATGTGCTCTCTAATCATACAAATGGAGTGTTGGTTGAACCAGATCTGCTGTCTAACCATACAAATGGAGTTATGGTTGACCCAGATGTGTTCTCTAATCATACAAATGGAGATATTGTTGACCTAGATGTGCTCTCTAACCATACAAATGGAGTGATGGTTGACCCAGATGTGCTCTCTAATCATACAAATGGATTTATGGTTGACACAGATCTGCTCTCTAACCATACAAATGGATTGATGGTTGACCCAGATGTGCTCTCTAATCATACAAATGGAGTTTATGGTTGACCCAGATGTGCTCTCTAACCATACAAATGGAGCTATGGTTGACCCAGATGTGCTCTCTAATCATAGAAATGGAGTTATGGTTGACCCAGGTTTGCTCTCTTACCACACAAATGCAGGTATGGCTGACCCAGATATGCCCTCTAACCACACAAATGGAGTTATGGTTGACCCAGATCTGCTCTCTAACCACACAAATGGAGTCTTGGTTGACCCAGATGTGCTCTCTAATCATACAAATGGAGTTATGGTTGACCCAGATGTGCTCCCTAATCATTCAAATGGAGTTATGGTTGACCCAGATGTGCTCTCTAATCATTCAAATGGAGTTATGGTTGACCCAGATGTGGTCTCTAGTCATACAAATGGAGTTATGGTTGACCCAGATGTGCACTCTAATCATACAAATGGAGTTATGGTTGACCCAGATGTGCTCTCTCATCATGCAAATGGAGTTATGGTTGACCCAGATGTGCTCTCTAATCATACAAATGGAATTATGGTTGACCCAGATGTGCTCTCTAATCATACAAATGGAGTGATGGTTTGCCCAGATCTGCTCTCTAACCACACAAATGAAGTTATGGTTGACCCAGATCGGCTCTCTAACCATACAAACGGAGTTAAGTTGGCCCAGACCTGCTCTCCAATCATACAAATGGGGTGATGGTTGACCCAGATCTGCTCTCTAACCATTCAAATACAGCTATGGTTGACCCAGATGCGCTCTCTAACCATACAAATGGAGTTATGGTTGACCCAAATCTGCTCTCTAACCATTCAAATACAGTTATGGTGGGCCCAGATCTGCTCTCTAGCCATTCCAATACAGTTATGGTTGACCCAAATCTGCTCTCTAATCATGCAAATGGAGTTATGGTTGAACCAGATCTTCTCTCTAACCATTCAAATACAGTCATGGTTGACCCAGATGTGCTCTCTAATCATACAAATGGAGTTATTGTTGAGCCAGATCTGCTCTCCAATCATACAAATGGAGTTATGGTTTACCCAGGACTGCTCTCTAATCATACAAATGGAGTTATGGTTGACCCAGATCTGCTGTCCAATCAAACAAATGGAGATATGGATTACCCAGGTCTGCTCTCTAGTCATACAAATGAAGTTATGGTTGACCCAGATGTGCTCTCTAACCATACAAATGGAGTTATGGTTGACCTAGATCTGCTCTCCAATCATACAAATGGAGTTATGGTTGACCCAGATGTTCTCTCTAATCATACAAAAGGAGTTATGGTTGACCCAGATGTGCTCTCCAATCATACAAATGGAGTGATGGTTGACTCACATCTGCTCTCAATCATACCTGCAAATGGAATGATGGTTTGACTCCATCTGCTCTCTATACCCCCAGATAGGTTATGGTTGACCCAGATCTGCTCCCTAACCATACAAATGGAGTTATGGTTGACCCAGATGTGCTCTCTAATCATACAAATGGAGTGTTGGTTGAACCAGATCTGCTGTCTAACCATACAAATGGAGTTATGGTTGACCCAGATGTGTTCTCTAATCATACAAATGGAGTTATTGTTGACCTAGATGTGCTCTCTAACCATACAAATGGAGTGATGGTTGACCCAGATGTGCTCCCTAACCCTTCAAATACAGTTACGGTTGACCCAGATGTGCTCTCTAATCATACAAATGGAGTGTTGGTTGAACCAGATCTGCTGTCTAACCATACAAATGGAGTTATGGTTGACCCAGATGTGTTCTCTAATCATACAAATGGAGTTATTGTTGACCCAGATGTGCTCTCTAATCATACAAATGGAGTGTTGGTTGAACCAGATCTGCTGTCTAACCATACAAATGGAGTTATGGTTGACCCAGATGTGTTCTCTAATCATACAAATGGAGTTATTGTTGACCTAGATGTGCTCTCTAACCATTCAAATACAGTGATGGTTGACCCAGATGTGCTCTGTAACCACACAAATGGAGATATGGTTGACCAAGATCTGCTCTCTAACCTTTCAAATACAGTTATGGTTGACCAAGATCTGCTCTCTAATCATACAAATGGAGTTATGGTTGACTCAGATCTGCTCCCTAACCCTTCAAATACAGTTACGGTTGACCCAAATCTGCTCTCTAATCATGCAAATGGAGTTATGGTTGACCCAGATCTGCTCTCTAACCATTCAAATACAGTTATGGTTGACCCAGATGCGCTCTCTAACCATACAAATGGAGTTATGGTTGACCCAAATCTGCTCTCTAGCCATTCAAATACAGTTATGGTGGACCCAGATCTGCTCTCTAGCCATTCCAATACAGTTATGGTTGACCCAAATCTGCTCTCTAATCATGCAAATGGAGTTATGGTTGAACCAGATCTTCTCTCTAACCATTCAAATACAGTCATGGTTGACCCAGATGTGCTCTCTAATCATACAAATGGAGTTATTGTTGAGCCAGATCTGCTCTCCAATCATACAAATGGAGTTATGGTTTACCCAGGTCTGCTCTCTAATCATACAAATGGAGTTATGGTTGGCCCAGATCTGCTGTCCAATCAAACAAATGGAGATATGGTTGACCCAGGTCTGCTCTCTAGTCATACAAATGAAGTTATGGTTGACCCAGATGTGCTCTCTAACCATACAAATGGAGTTATGGTTGACCTAGATCTGCTCTCCAATCATACAAATGGAGTTATGGTTGACCCAGATGTGCTCTCTAATCATACAAATGGAGTTATGGTTGACCCAGATGTGCTCTCTAAACATATAAATGGAGTTATGGTTGACCCAGATGTGCTCTCCAATCATACAAATGGAGTGATGGTTGACTCACATCTGCTCTCTAACCACACAGATGGAGTTATGGTTGACCCAGACCTGCTCTCCAATCATACAAATGGAGTTATGTTTGACCCTGATCTGCTCTCTAATCATACAAATAGAGTTATGGTTGACCCAGATATGCTGCCTAATCATACAAATGGAGTCATGGTTGACCCAGATCTGCTCCCTAACCATACAAATGGAGTTATGGTTGACCCAGATGTGCTCTCTAATCATACAAATGGAGTGTTGGTTGAACCAGATCTGCTGTCTAACCATACAAATGGAGTTATGGTTGACCCAGATGTGTTCTCTAATCATACAAATGGAGATATTGTTGACCTAGATGTGCTCTCTAACCATACAAATGGAGTGATGGTTGACCCAGATGTGCTCTCTAATCATACAAATGGATTTATGGTTGACACAGATCTGCTCTCTAACCATACAAATGGATTGATGGTTGACCCAGATGTGCTCTCTAATCATACAAATGGAGTTTATGGTTGACCCAGATGTGCTCTCTAACCATACAAATGGAGCTATGGTTGACCCAGATGTGCTCTCTAATCATAGAAATGGAGTTATGGTTGACCCAGGTTTGCTCTCTTACCACACAAATGCAGGTATGGCTGACCCAGATATGCCCTCTAACCACACAAATGGAGTTATGGTTGACCCAGATCTGCTCTCTAACCACACAAATGGAGTCTTGGTTGACCCAGATGTGCTCTCTAATCATACAAATGGAGTTATGGTTGACCCAGATGTGCTCCCTAATCATTCAAATGGAGTTATGGTTGACCCAGATGTGCTCTCTAATCATTCAAATGGAGTTATGGTTGACCCAGATGTGGTCTCTAGTCATACAAATGGAGTTATGGTTGACCCAGATGTGCACTCTAATCATACAAATGGAGTTATGGTTGACCCAGATGTGCTCTCTCATCATGCAAATGGAGTTATGGTTGACCCAGATGTGCTCTCTAATCATACAAATGGAATTATGGTTGACCCAGATGTGCTCTCTAATCATACAAATGGAGTGATGGTTTGCCCAGATCTGCTCTCTAACCACACAAATGAAGTTATGGTTGACCCAGATCGGCTCTCTAACCATACAAACGGAGTTAAGTTGGCCCAGACCTGCTCTCCAATCATACAAATGGGGTGATGGTTGACCCAGATCTGCTCTCTAACCATTCAAATACAGCTATGGTTGACCCAGATGCGCTCTCTAACCATACAAATGGAGTTATGGTTGACCCAAATCTGCTCTCTAACCATTCAAATACAGTTATGGTGGACCCAGATCTGCTCTCTATCCATTCCAATACAGTTATGGTTGACCCAAATCTGCTCTCTAATCATGCAAATGGAGTTATGGTTGAACCAGATCTTCTCTCTAACCATTCAAATACAGTCATGGTTGACCCAGATGTGCTCTCTAATCATACAAATGGAGTTATTGTTGAGCCAGATCTGCTCTCCAATCATACAAATGGAGTTATGGTTTACCCAGGACTGCTCTCTAATCATACAAATGGAGTTATGGTTGACCCAGATCTGCTGTCCAATCAAACAAATGGAGATATGGATTACCCAGGTCTGCTCTCTAGTCATACAAATGAAGTTATGGTTGACCCAGATGTGCACTCTAACCATACAAATGGAGTTATGGTTGACCTAGATCTGCTCTCCAATCATACAAATGGAGTTATGGTTGACCCAGATGTGCTCTCTAATCATACAAAAGGAGTTATGGTTGACCCAGATGTGCTCTCTAAACATATAAATGGAGCTATGGTTGACCCAGATCTGCTCTCCAATCATACAAATGGAGTGATGGTTGACTCACATCTGCTCTCTAACCACACAGATGGAGTTATGGTTGACCCAGACCTGCTCTCCAATCATACAAATGGAGTTATGTTTGACCCTGATCTGCTCTCTAATCATACAAATAGAGTTATGGTTGACCCAGATATACTGCCTAATCATACAAATGGAGTCATGGTTGACCCAGATCTGCTCTCTAACCATACAAATGTAGTTATTGTGGACCTAGATGTGCTCTCTAATCATACAAATGGAGTGATGGTTGACCCAGATGTGCTCCCTAACCCTTCAAATACAGTTACGGTTGACCCAGATGTGCTCTCTAATCATACAAATGGAGTGTTGGTTGAACCAGATCTGCTGTCTAACCATACAAATGGAGTTATGGTTGACCCAGATGTGTTCTCTAATCATACAAATGGAGTTATTGTTGACCCAGATGTGCTCTCTAATCATACAAATGGAGTGTTGGTTGAACCAGATCTGCTGTCTAACCATACAAATGGAGTTATGGTTGACCCAGATGTGTTCTCTAATCATACAAATGGAGTTATTGTTGACCTAGATGTGCTCTCTAACCATTCAAATACAGTGATGGTTGACCCAGATGTGCTCTGTAACCACACAAATGGAGATATGGTTGACCAAGATCTGCTCTCTAACCTTTCAAATACAGTTATGGTTGACCAAGATCTGCTCTCTAATCATACAAATGGAGTTATGGTTGACCCAGATCTGCTCCCTAACCCTTCAAATACAGTTATGGTTGACCCAAATCTGCTCTCTAATCATGCAAATGGAGTTATGGTTGACCCAGATCTGCTCTCTAACCATTCAAATACAGTTATGGTTGACCCAGATGCGCTCTCTAACCATACAAATGGAGTTATGGTTGACCCAAATCTGCTCTCTAGCCATTCAAATACAGTTATGGTGGACCCAGATCTGCTCTCTAGCCATTCCAATACAGTTATGGTTGACCCAAATCTGCTCTCTAATCATGCAAATGGAGTTATGGTTGAACCAGATCTTCTCTCTAACCATTCAAATACAGTCATGGTTGACCCAGATGTGCTCTCTAATCATACAAATGGAGTTATTGTTGAGCCAGATCTGCTCTCCAATCATACAAATGGAGTTATGGTTTACCCAGGTCTGCTCTCTAATCATACAAATGGAGTTATGGTTGGTCTGCTCTCTAATCATACAAATGGAGTTATGGTTGACCCAGATCTGCTGTCCAATCAAACAAATGGAGATATGGTTGACCCAGGTCTGCTCTCTAGTCATACAAATGAAGTTATGGTTGACCCAGATGTGCTCTCTAACCATACAAATGGAGTTATGGTTGACCTAGATCTGCTCTCCAATCATACAAATGGAGTTATGGTTGACCCAGATGTGCTCTCTAATCATACAAATGGAGTTATGGTTGACCCAGATGTGCTCTCTAAACATATAAATGGAGTTATGGTTGACCCAGATGTGCTCTCCAATCATACAAATGGAGTGATGGTTGACTCACATCTGCTCTCTAACCACACAGATGGAGTTATGGTTGACCCAGACCTGCTCTCCAATCATACAAATGGAGTTATGTTTGACCCTGATCTGCTCTCTAATCATACAAATAGAGTTATGGTTGACCCAGATATGCTGCCTAATCATACAAATGGAGTCATGGTTGACCCAGATCTGCTCCCTAACCATACAAATGGAGTTATGGTTGACCCAGATGTGCTCTCTAATCATACAAATGGAGTGTTGGTTGAACCAGATCTGCTGTCTAACCATACAAATGGAGTTATGGTTGACCCAGATGTGTTCTCTAATCATACAAATGGAGATATTGTTGACCTAGATGTGCTCTCTAACCATACAAATGGAGTGATGGTTGACCCAGATGTGCTCTCAAATCATACAAATGGATTTATGGTTGACACAGATCTGCTCTCTAACCATACAAATGGATTGATGGTTGACCCAGATGTGCTCTCTAATCATACAAATGGAGTTTATGGTTGACCCAGATGTGCTCTCTAACCATACAAATGGAGCTGTGGTTGACCCAGATGTGCTCTCTAATCATAGAAATGGAGTTATGGTTGACCCAGGTTTGCTCTCTTACCACACAAATGCAGGTATGGCTGACCCAGATATGCCCTCTAACCACACAAATGGAGTTATGGTTGACCCAGATCTGCTCTCTAACCACACAAATGGAGTCATGGTTGACCCAGATGTGCTCTCTAATCATACAAATGGAGTTATGGTTGACCCAGATGTGCTCCCTAATCATTCAAATGGAGTTATGGTTGACCCAGATGTGCTCTCTAATCATTCAAATGGAGTTATGGTTGACCCAGATGTGGTCTCTAGTCATACAAATGGAGTTATGGTTGACCCAGATGTGCACTCTAATCATACAAATGGAGTTATGGTTGACCCAGATGTGCTCTCTCATCATGCAAATGGAGTTATGGTTGACCCAGATGTGCTCTCTAATCATACAAATGGAATTATGGTTGACCCAGATGTGCTCTCTAATCATACAAATGGAGTGATGGTTTGCCCAGATCTGCTCTCTAACCACACAAATGAAGTTATGGTTGACCCAGATCGGCTCTCTAACCATACAAACGGAGTTAAGTTGGCCCAGACCTGCTCTCCAATCATACAAATGGGGTGATGGTTGACCCAGATCTGCTCTCTAACCATTCAAATACAGCTATGGTTGACCCAGATGCGCTCTCTAACCATACAAATGGAGTTATGGTTGACCCAAATCTGCTCTCTAACCATTCAAATACAGTTATGGTGGGCCCAGATCTGCTCTCTAGCCATTCCAATACAGTTATGGTTGACCCAAATCTGCTCTCTAATCATGCAAATGGAGTTATGGTTGAACCAGATCTTCTCTCTAACCATTCAAATACAGTCATGGTTGACCCAGATGTGCTCTCTAATCATACAAATGGAGTTATTGTTGAGCCAGATCTGCTCTCCAATCATACAAATGGAGTTATGGTTTACCCAGGACTGCTCTCTAATCATACAAATGGAGTTATGGTTGACCCAGATCTGCTGTCCAATCAAACAAATGGAGATATGGATTACCCAGGTCTGCTCTCTAGTCATACAAATGAAGTTATGGTTGACCCAGATGTGCTCTCTAACCATACAAATGGAGTTATGGTTGACCTAGATCTGCTCTCCAATCATACAAATGGAGTTATGGTTGACCCAGATGTGCTCTCTAATCATACAAAAGGAGTTATGGTTGACCCAGATGTGCTCTCTAAACATATAAATGGAGTATGGTTGACCCAGATCTGCTCTCCAATCATACAAATGGAGTGATGGTTGACTCACATCTGCTCTCTAACCACACAGATGGAGTTATGGTTGACCCAGACCTGCTCTCCAATCATACAAATGGAGTTATGTTTGACCCTGATCTGCTCTCTAATCATACAAATAGAGTTATGGTTGACCCAGATATACTGCCTAATCATACAAATGGAGTCATGGTTGACCCAGATCTGCTCTCTAACCATACAAATGGAGTTATTGTTGACCCAGATCTGCTCTCCAATCATACAAATGGAGTGATGGTTGACCCAGATCTGCTCCCTAACCATACAAATGGAGTTATGGTTGACCCAGATGTGCTCTCTAATCATACAAATGGAGTGTTGGTTGAACCAGATCTGCTGTCTAACCATACAAATGGAGTTATGGTTGACCCAGATGTGTTCTCTAATCATACAAATGGAGTTATTGTTGACCTAGATGTGCTCTCTAACCATACAAATGGAGTGATGGTTGACCCAGATGTGCTCCCTAACCCTTCAAATACAGTTACGGTTGACCCAGATGTGCTCTCTAATCATACAAATGGAGTGTTGGTTGAACCAGATCTGCTGTCTAACCATACAAATGGAGTTATGGTTGACCCAGATGTGTTCTCTAATCATACAAATGGAGTTATTGTTGACCCAGATGTGCTCTCTAATCATACAAATGGAGTGTTGGTTGAACCAGATCTGCTGTCTAACCATACAAATGGAGTTATGGTTGACCCAGATGTGTTCTCTAATCATACAAATGGAGTTATTGTTGACCTAGATGTGCTCTCTAACCATTCAAATACAGTGATGGTTGACCCAGATGTGCTCTGTAACCACACAAATGGAGATATGGTTGACCAAGATCTGCTCTCTAACCTTTCAAATACAGTTATGGTTGACCAAGATCTGCTCTCTAATCATACAAATGGAGTTATGGATGCCCAAGATCTGCTCCCTAACCCTTCAAATACAGTTACGGTTGACCCAAATCTGCTCTCTAATCATGCAAATGGAGTTATGGTTGACCCAGATCTGCTCTCTAACCATTCAAATACAGTTATGGTTGACCCAGATGCGCTCTCTAACCATACAAATGGAGTTATGGTTGACCCAAATCTGCTCTCTAGCCATTCAAATACAGTTATGGTGGACCCAGATCTGCTCTCTAGCCATTCCAATACAGTTATGGTTGACCCAAATCTGCTCTCTAATCATGCAAATGGAGTTATGGTTGAACCAGATCTTCTCTCTAACCATTCAAATACAGTCATGGTTGACCCAGATGTGCTCTCTAATCATACAAATGGAGTTATTGTTGAGCCAGATCTGCTCTCCAATCATACAAATGGAGTTATGGTTTACCCAGGTCTGCTCTCTAATCATACAAATGGAGTTATGGTTGGCCCAGATCTGCTGTCCAATCAAACAAATGGAGATATGGTTGACCCAGGTCTGCTCTCTAGTCATACAAATGAAGTTATGGTTGACCCAGATGTGCTCTCTAACCATACAAATGGAGTTATGGTTGACCTAGATCTGCTCTCCAATCATACAAATGGAGTTATGGTTGACCCAGATGTGCTCTCTAATCATACAAATGGAGTTATGGTTGACCCAGATGTGCTCTCTAAACATATAAATGGAGTTATGGTTGACCCAGATGTGCTCTCCAATCATACAAATGGAGTGATGGTTGACTCACATCTGCTCTCTAACCACACAGATGGAGTTATGGTTGACCCAGACCTGCTCTCCAATCATACAAATGGAGTTATGTTTGACCCTGATCTGCTCTCTAATCATACAAATAGAGTTATGGTTGACCCAGATATGCTGCCTAATCATACAAATGGAGTCATGGTTGACCCAGATCTGCTCCCTAACCATACAAATGGAGTTATGGTTGACCCAGATGTGCTCTCTAATCATACAAATGGAGTGTTGGTTGAACCAGATCTGCTGTCTAACCATACAAATGGAGTTATGGTTGACCCAGATGTGTTCTCTAATCATACAAATGGAGATATTGTTGACCTAGATGTGCTCTCTAACCATACAAATGGAGTGATGGTTGACCCAGATGTGCTCTCTAATCATACAAATGGATTTATGGTTGACACAGATCTGCTCTCTAACCATACAAATGGATTGATGGTTGACCCAGATGTGCTCTCTAATCATACAAATGGAGTTTATGGTTGACCCAGATGTGCTCTCTAACCATACAAATGGAGATATGGTTGACTCAGATGTGCTCTCTAATCATAGAAATGGAGTTATGGTTGACCCAGGTTTGCTCTCTTACCACACAAATGCAGGTATGGCTGACCCAGATATGCCCTCTAACCACACAAATGGAGTTATGGTTGACCCAGATCTGCTCTCTAACCACACAAATGGAGTCATGGTTGACCCAGATGTGCTCTCTAATCATACAAATGGAGTTATGGTTGACCCAGATGTGCTCCCTAATCATTCAAATGGAGTTATGGTTGACCCAGATGTGCTCTCTAATCATACAAATGGAGTTATGGTTGACCCAGATGTGGTCTCTAGTCATACAAATGGAGTTATGGTTGACCCAGATGTGCTCTCTAATCATACAAATGGAGTTATGGTTGACCCAGATGTGCTCTCTCATCATGCAAATGGAGTTATGGTTGACCCAGATGTGCTCTCTAATCATACAAATGGAATTATGGTTGACCCAGATGTGCTCTCTAATCATACAAATGGAGTGATGGTTTGCCCAGATCTGCTCTCTAACCACACAAATGAAGTTATGGTTGACCCAGATCGGCTCTCTAACCATACAAACGGAGTTAAGTTGGCCCAGACCTGCTCTCCAATCATACAAATGGGGTGGTGGTTGACCCAGATCTGCTCCCTATCCATACAAATGGAGTTATGGTTGACCCAGATGTGCTCTCTAATCATTCAAATGGAGTCATGGTTGACCCAGATGTGCTCTCTAACCACACAAATGGAGCTATGATTGACCCAGGTCTGCTCTCTAACCACACAAATGGAGTTATGGTTAACCCAGATATGCTCTCTAATCATACAAATGGAGTCATGGTTGACCCAGATCTGCTCTCTAACCATACAAATGGGGTTAAGGTTGACCCAGATCGGCTCTGTAACCATACAAATGAAGTGATGGTTGTCCTAGATGTGCTCTCTAACCATACAAATTGAGTTATGGTTGACCCAAATGTGCTCTCTAAGCATACAAATTGAGTTATGGTTGACCCAGATCTGCTCTCTAACCATACAAATTGAGTTATGGTTGACCCAGATCTGCTCTCTAACCATACAAATTGAGTAATGGTTGACCCAGATGTGCTCTCTAACCATACAAATTGAGTTATGGTTGACCCAGATCTGCTCTCTAACCATACAAATGGAGTTATGGCTGATCCAGATGTGTTCTCTATCCTATTTTCATATTTATTTGCGCACTTATAGGAGGAAGTTTCACTTGTAACATCAAAGCAAAACCAATTCCGCTTATTTCAATTAATTGAACTTCCCAAAATAGTATATGTAAATATAACTTTGGTTTTAAGTGTCCCATGCTTTTCACAGAGAAATATCTTTCACTCACGTAAAACCTAATATAAGAGAGCGCATTTGATCGGCCATAACGCTATTTTTTTTCTCCAAATGATCATTGCAATTTTCTCGAGTCTGATACTGATTTCATTAGGAAATAAAATAAAATGTGAATCGTCTTCGATATGAGTACTATCACAAAGACATCTGCAGATAACGGGCTCAGCTATGGACAAACGGTCCGTACCAGCTGATGCTCTCATCAATTGCCGAATTAAACCCTTCCTAGGGAAACGTTACATTGAAGATTTTTGCATAGGTTTGTCTGTCGGTATTGTGGAATTAAGGTCTTGGTTTAGGCAGCCAGACTAGTATGCTTAAAAATGGCAAAGTCTGAGGTACAAAAAGTAGTAACTATTTGTTGCAAAATGTTTCACACACTATTAGAATTAACATTGATGGACATCTTCCATGAATGCTATCTTGAATTCTTACTTAGCATTTGCGATATTTTGTTGTAACTCAAAATGTTTGCTGAAATCATCTTACTTTATTAAATGTATAGCCTGAAGAAAGTATTGTAAGGGTCCGTGAGTGTGGATATTGTTACAGAATTGTGGATTGTTTTAAATATTCACCAGTTTTGCAAACAGAAAATCTATGTGTATGTGCATTTTTGAACTTCAAAATATTGCAAATTTTTAGAGTGAAAAAATATGACATTTCCATGCATGGCATCAGCAGTTTTACCTACAGCAGCTGTTTGAATGAGATAGGAGATCTGAGTCCTGACCCTGTCAGCTCTTTCTTCAAGCAAATATTCTCATACATGCATAATAGAAGTCTGGATAAACCATATTGTTCCCCCCTTATCACAATGACATGTCGTGTAAGACCAAGCATGAAAATGCTAATCTATAGACTCATAATCAATAGTCCAGGAGCCATTTCGTGAAGGGAGCCTTAAATACGATGATCGCTCAATCCACACCACATAAAAGGTCTGACGGTTAAGACGACCCTCCTGGAGGTAGATACTTCGTGCGGCGGTCTAGACACATTTTTGTCCCCAGACTTGTCTATTGCATGTATTGTCTCGTGAAACTTACATGGAGTATGAACCTTCCTGGAGCATTTCCAGAGTGGTAAGGTCAAATTGTGGTATAATTTTGTTTATACAAGCCAATGTTTGCCATAGAGTCAGTTCGCGATATTCACTAAAATCGAAGATATGGTTGGGGGGTATGTCATATAAATAATTTTATCTTAAAACCATACGTTAATTACAGAAAACTAGGTACCTATGATACCTGGAAAAGATGTCCTCTCAAAGAGGCGCTGTAGTTCGTGAAGTTAGAGGTCAGCGTCTTCCGACACGTCAGATAAGACATTCATGCGACAGGTTAATGAGTGGCCACCGACACGTCAGATAGGACATTCATGCCACAGGTTCATGAGTGGTCACTGACACGTCAGAATGGACATTGATGCGACAGGTTCATGAGTGGTCACTCAACAATCTAACATTACAAATCGATTTATGGTTGACCCACATCTGCTCTCCAATCATACAAGTGGAGCTATGGTTGACCCAGATCTGCTCTCTACTCATACAAATGGAGTTATGGTTGACCCAGATGTGCTCTCTAACCATACAAATGGAGTTATGACTGACCCAGATCTGCTCTCTAATGATACAAATGAAGTTATGGTTGAGCCAGATCTGCTCTCCAATCAAACAAATGGAGTTATGGTTTACCCAGGTCTGCTCTCTAATCATACAAATGGAGTTATGGTTGACCCAGATCTGCTGTCCAATCAAACAAATGAAGATATGGTTGACACAGAAGTGCTCTCTAACCATACAAATGGAGTTATGGTTGACCTAGATCTGCTCTCCAATCATACATATGGAGCAATCTGATTAAAACTCAGACTTAATAAAGCGCTCCTCTTTCGGACATGTCGCTGATTAAGATCTGGGATAGTTCCTATAACAAATCCGTCAGATGAACTCCGAATCGAATAGTTTCCGGGTCAAATAGTCGCCCAATGAGACGCCTCGTATTATAGCGTGACGGCTAATCTCCTAATCTCCGTTCTTGTTGCGATGCAGTTATGAACTGATTTTATGAAACAAATAACCGTACCTATATATCCAGCAGTGCAAGAAATATCCCTTGATCTTTTCACCTGGTCTGTCATTGAAGAGAGCAACGGGGAGCAAATAATATCTTCGGTGATCGCTCATGGACTGAGTCGACAGCCCCGCCTGAAGCTTCAGCCTTCAGGCGGGGATTTTTCTGCGTCTCGTCCGTACACTCGGCAACATAAAGATTTCCCGTAGCCGGTAAGAAGAACGGCTATACAGTGTCTTTTACGTAGCATGCAAGAGAGCACCTGCAGTCGCTCTTGCTTTAATGCGGACACACCAACACACCATAATTTTAGATCTCGCCCTTGGCCGCCACTGAATACCGGTATAGGACGCTTTCCATTTCGCGTAGTCGGCGTGGCCGCTGGCAATGCTTGATTGTGCACTTCCATTTACTATACCGGAGCAATGCTGGCCTTGCCTCCAAATGGAAAGCGCCGATACAGGCTCTTCGCCTGTTGAGGCTGGACTGTGATTGGTCGCCAGTCTGACATGCGCGACAGATTTAAGATAGGAACTGTCCCAGATCTTAATCAGCGACATGTCCGAAAGAGGAGCGGTTTATTAAGTCTGAGTTTTAATCAGATTGACATATGGAGTTATGCTTGACCCAGATCTGCTCTCTAATTATACAAATGGAGTTATGGTTGACCCAGATGTGCTCTCTAACCATACAAATGGAGTTATGGTTGACCCAGATGTGCTCTCTAATCATAGAAATGGAGTTATGGTTGACCCAGATTTGCTCTCTAACCACACAAGTGCAGGTATGGCTGACCCAGATAGGCTCTCTAACCACACAAATGGAGTTATGGTTGACCCAGATCTGCTCTCTAACCACACAAATGGAGTCATGGTTGACCCAGATGTGCTCTCTAATCATACAAATGGAGTTATGGCTGACCCAGATCTGTTCTCTAACCATACAAATGGAGTTATGGCTGACCCAGATGTGCTCTCTAATCATACAAATGGAGTTATGGGTGACCCAGATGTGCGCTTTAATCATACAAATGGAGTTATGGTTGACCCAGATGTGCTCTCTAATCATACAAATGGAGGTATGGTTGACCCAGATGTGCTCTCTAATCATACAAATGGAGTTATGGCTGACCCAGATGTGCTCTTTAACCATACAAATGGAGTTATGGTTGACCCAAATGTGCTCTATAACCATACAAATGGAGTTATGGTTGGCCCAGTTGTGCTCTCTAACCACACAAATGGAGTTATGGTTGATCCAGATGTGCTCTCTAACCATACAAATTGAGTTATGGTTGACCCAGATGTGCTCTCTAACCATACAAATTGAGTTATGGTTGATCCAAATCTGCTCTCTAACCATACAAATGGAGCTATGGTTGATCCAGATGTGCTCTCTAACCATACAAATTGAGTTATGGTTGACCCAGATGTGCTCTCTAACCATACAAATTGAGTTATGGTTGACCCAGATCTGCTCTCTAGCCATACAAATTGAGTTATGGTTGACCCAGGTCTGCTCTCTAACCATACAAATTGAGTTATGGTTGACCCAGATGTGCTCTCTAACCATACAAATTGAGTTATGGTTGACCCAGATCTGCTCTCTAACCATACAAATGGAGTTATGGTTGATCCAGATGTGTTCTCTAACCTATTTTCATATTTATTTGCGCACTTATAGGAGGAAGTTTCACTTGTAACATCAAAGCAAAACCAATTCCGCTTATTTCAATTAATTGAACTTCCCAAAATAGTATATGTAAATATAACTTTGGTTTTAAGTGCCCCATGCTTTTCACAGAGAAATATCTTTCACTCACGTAAAACCTAATATAAGAAAGCGCATTTGATCGACCGTAACGCTATCTTTTTTTCTCCAAATGATCATTGCAAGTTTCTCGAGTCTGATACTGATTTCATTAGGAAATAAAATGTGAATCGTCTTCGATATGAGTACTATCACAAAGATGTCTGCAGATAACGGGCTCAGCTATGGACAAATGGTCCGCACCAGCTGATGCTCTCATCAATTGCCCAATTAAACCATTCCTAGGGAAACGTTACATTGAAGATTTTTGCATAGGTTTGTCTGTCGGTATTGTGGAATTAAGGTCTTGATTTAGGCAGCCAGACTAGTCTGCTTAAAAATGGCAAAGTCTGAGGTACAAAAAGTAGTAACTATTTGTTGCAAAATGTTTCACACACTATTAGAATTAACATTGATGGACATCTTCCATGAATACTATCTTGAATTCTTACTTAGCATTTGCGATATTTTGTTTAACTAAAAATGTTTGCTGAAATCATCTTACTTTATTAAATGTATAGCCCGAAGAAAGTATTGTAAGGGTCCGTGAGTGTGGATATTGTTACAGAATTGTGGTTTGTTTTAAATATTCACCAGTTTTGCAAACAGAAAATCTATGTGTATGTGCATTTTTGAACTTCAAAATATTGCAAATTTTTAGAGTGAAAAAATATGACATTTCCATGCATGGCATCAGAAGTTTTACCTACAGCAGCTGTTTGAATGAGATAGGAGATCTGAGTCCTGACCCTGTCAGCTCTTTCTTCAAGCAAATATTCTCATACATGCATAATAGAAGTCTGGATAAACCATATTGTTCCCCCCTTATCACAATGACATGTCGTGTAAGACCAAGCATGAAAATGCTAACCTTTTGACTCATAATTAATAGTCCAGGAGCCATTTCGTGAAGGGAGCCTTAAATACGATGATCGCTCAATCCACACCACATAAAAGGTCTGACGGTTAAGACGACCCTCCTGGAGGTAGATACTTCGTGCGGCGGTCTAGACACATTTTTGTCCCCAGACTTGTCTATTGCATGTATTGTCTCGTGAAACTTACATGGAGTATGAACCCTCCTGGAACATTTCCAGAGTGATACGGTAAAATTGTGGTATAATTTTGTTTATACAAGCCAATGTTTGCCATAGGGTCAGTTCGCGATATTCCCTAAAATCGAAGATATGGTTTGGGGGTATGTCATATAAATAATTTTATCTTAAAACCATACGTTAATTACAGAAAACAAGGTACCTATGATACCTGGAAAAGATGTCCTCTCAAACAGGCGCTGTAGTTCGTGAAGTTAGAGGTCAGCGTCATCCGACACGTCAGATAAGACATTCATGCGACAGGTTAAGGAGTGGTCACCGACACGTCAGATAGGACATTCATGCCACAGGTTCATGAGTGGTCACTGACACGTCAGAATGGACATTGATGCGACAGGTTCATGAGTGGTCACTCAACAATCTAACAATACAAATCGATTTATGGTTGAGCCACATCTGCTCTCCAATCATGCAAGTGGAGTTATGGTTGACCCAGATCTGCTCTCTACTCATACAAATGGAGTTATGGTTGACCCAGATGTGCTCTCTAACCATACAAATGGAGCTATGACTGACCCAGATCTGCTCTCTAATGATACAAATGGAGTTATGGTTGAGCCAGATCTGCTCTCTAATCAAACAAATGGAGTTATGGTTTACCCAGGTCTGCTCTCTAATCATACAAATGGAGATATGGTTGACCCATGTTTGCTCTCAGGTCATACAAATGGAGTTATGGATGACCCAGAAGTGCTCTCTAACCATACAAATGGAGTTATGGTTGACCTAGATCTGCTCTCCAATCATACAAATGGAGTTATGGTTGACCCAGATCTGCTCTCTAATCATACAAATGGAGTTATGGTTGACCCAGATGTGCTCTCTAATCATACAAATGGAGTTATGGTTGACCCAGATGTGCTCTCCAATCATACAAATGGAGTGATGGTCGACTCACATCGCCTCCCAAACCATACAGATAGAGTTATGGTTGACCCCAATCTGCTCTCCAATCATACAAATGGAGTTATGTTTGACCCTGATCTGCTCTCTAATAATACAAATATAGTTATGGTTGACCCAAATCGGCTCCCTAATCATACAAATGGAGTTATGGTTGACCCAGATATGCTCTCTACTCATACAAATGGAGTCATGTTTGACCCAGATCTGCTCTCTAACCATACAAATGGAGTTAAGGTTGACCCAGATCAGCTCCCCAATCATACAAATGGAGTTCTGGTTGACCCAGATGTATTCTCTAATCATACAAATAGAGTTATGGTTGACCCAGATGTGCTCTCTAACCATACAAATGGAGTGATGGTTGACCCAGATGTGCTCTGTAATCATACAAATGGAGTTATGGTTGACACAGATCTGCGCTATAACCATACAAATGGAGTTATGGTTGACCCAGATGTGCTCTCTAATCATACAAATGGAGTAGTGGTTGACCCAGATGTGCTCTCTAAACATACTAATGGAGTTATGGTTGACTCAGATGTGCTCTCTAATCATAGAAATGGAGTTATGGTTGACCAAGATTTGCTCTCTAACCACACAAATGCAGGTATGGCTGACCCAGATAGGCTCTCTAACCACACAAATGTAGTAATTGGTTGACCCAGATCTGCTCTCTAACCACACAAATGGAGTCATGGTTGACCCAGATGTGCTCTCTAATCATACAAATGGAGTTATGGTTGACCCAGATCTGTTCACTAACCATACAAATGGAGTTATAGCTGACCCAGATGTGCTCTCTAATCATAAAAATGGAGTTATGGGTGACCCCGATGTGCTCTTTAATCATACAAATGGAGTTATGGTTGACCCAAATGTGCTCTCTAATCATAGAAATGGAGCTATGGTTGACCCAGATGTGCTCTCTAATCATACAAATGGAGTTATGGCTGACCCAGATGTGCTCTCTAATCATACAAATGGAGTTATGGTTGACCCAGATGTGCTCTCTAATCATACAAATGGAGTTATGGTTGGCCCAGATCTGCTCTCTAACAACACAAATGGAGTTATGGTTGGCCCAGATCTGCTCTCTAACCACACAAATAGAGTCATGGATGACCCAGATGTGCTCTCTAACCACACAAATGGAGTTATGGTTGACCCAGGTCTGCTCTCTAACCACACAAATGGAGTTGGTTGACCCAGATCTGCTTTCTAATCATACAAATGGAGTTATGGTTGATCCAGATCTGCTCTCTAATCATACAAATGGAGTTATGGTTGACCCAGATCTGCTCTTTAGCCATACAAATGGAGTTATGGTTGACCCAAATGTGCTCTATAACCATACAAATGGAGTTATGGTTGACCCAGGTCTGCTCTCTAACCATACAAATGGAGTTATGGTTGACCCAGATCTGCTCTCTAACCATACAAATGGAATTATGGTTGATCCAGATGTGCTCTCTAACCATACAAATGGAGTTATGGTTGACCCAGATCTGCTCTGTAACCATACAAATGGAGTGATGGTTGACCCAGGTCTGCTCTCTAACCACACAAATGGAGTTATGGTTGCCCCAGATCTGCTTTCTAATCATACAAATGGAGTTATGGTTGATCCAGATCTGCTCTCTAATCATACAAATGGAGTTATGGTTGACCCAGATCTGCTCTTTAGCCATACAAATGGAGTTATGGTTGACCCAAATGTGCTCTATAACCATACAAATGGAGTTATGGTTGACCCAGATGTGCTCTCTAACCACACAAATGGAGTTATGGTTGACCCAGGTCTGCTCTCTAACCATACAAATGGAGTTATGGTTGACCCAGATATGCTCTCTAACCATACAAATGGAATTATGGTTGATCCAGATGTGCTCTCTAACCATACAAATGGAGCTATGATTGGCCCAGATCTGCTCTGTAACCACACAAATGGAGTGATGGTTGTCCCAGATGTGCTCTCTTACCATACAAATTGAGTTATGGTTGACCCAGAGGTGCTCTCTAACCATACAAATTGAGTTATGGTTGACCCAGATCTGCTCTCTAGCCATACAAATTGAGTTATGGTTGACCCAGATCTGCTCTCTAACCATACAAATTGAGTTATGGTTGACCCAGATGTGCTGTCTAACCATACAAATAAAATAAAATGTGAATCGTCTTCGATATGAGTACTATCACAAAGACATCTGCAGGTAACGGGCTCAGCTATGGACAAACGGTCCGCACCAGCTGATGCTTTCATCAATTGCCGAATTAAACCCTTCCTAGGGAAACGTTACATTGAAGATTTTTGTGGAATTGTGGAATTAAGATCTTGGTTTAGGCAGCCAGACTAGTCTGCTTAAAAATGGCAAAGTCTGAGGTACAAAAAGTAGTAACTATTTGTTGCAAAATGTTTCACATACTATTAGAATTAACATTGATAGACATCTTCCATGAATACTATCTTGAATTCTTACTTAGCATTTGCGATATTTTGTTGTAACTCAAAATGTTTGCTGAAATCATCTTACTTTATTAAATGTATAGCCCGAAGAAAGTATTGTAAGGGTCCGTGAGTGTGGATATTGTTACAGAATTGTGTATTGTTTTAAATATTCATCAGTTTTGCAAACAGAAAATCTATGTGTATGTGCATTTTTGAACTTCAAAATATTGCAAATTTTTAGAGTGAAAAAATATGATTTTCTATGCATGGCATCAGAAGTTTTACCTACAGCAGCTGTTTGAATGAGATAGGAGATCTGAGTCCTGACCCTGTCAGCTCTTTCTTCAAGCAAATATTCCCATACATGCATAATAGAAGTCTAGATAAACCATATTGTTCCCCCCTTATCACAATGACATGTCGTGTAAGACCAAGCATGAAAATGCTAACCTATAGACTCATAATCAATAGTCCAGTAGCCATTTCTTGAAGGGAGCCTTAAATAGGATGATCGCTCAATCCACACCACATAAAAGGTCTGACGGTTAAGACGACCCTCCTGGAGGTAGGTACTTCGTGCGGCGGTCTAGACACATTTTTTGTCCACAGACTTGTCTATTGCATGCATTGTCTCGTGAAATTTACATGGAGTATGAACCCTCCTGGAGCATTTCCAGAGTGGTAAGGTCAAATTGTGGTATAATTTTGTTTATACAAGCCAATGTTTGCCATAGGGTCAGTTCGCGATATTCCCTGAAATCGAAGATATGGTTTGGGGGTATGTCATATAAAGAATTTTATCTTAAAACCATGTGTTAATTACAGAAAACAAGGTGCCGAAGATACCTGGAAAAGATGTCCTCTCAAACAGGCGCTGTAGTTCGTGAAGTTAGAGGTCAGCGTCATCCGACACGTCAGATAAGACATTCATGCGACAGGTTAATGAGTGGTCACCGACACGTCAGATAGGACATTCATGCCACAGGTTCATGAGTGGTCACTGACACGTCAGATAGGACATTCATCCGACAGGTTCATGAGTGGTCACTGACACGTCAGATAGGGCATTCATCCGACAGGTTCATGAGTGGTCACAGACACGTCAGATAGGACATTCATCAGACAGTTTCATGAGTGGTCACCGACACGTCAGATAGGACATTCATGCCACAGGTTCATGAGTGGTCACTGACACGTCAGATAGGACATTCATGCCACAGGTTCATGAGTGGGCACTGACACGTCAGATAGGACATTCGTGCGACAGGTTCATGAGTGGTCACTGACACGTCAGATAGGACATTCATGCGACAGGTTCATGAGTGGTCACTGACACGTCAGATAGGACAATCATGCGACAGGTTCATGAGTGGTCACTGACATGTTCATGAGTGGTAATAGACATCCCATCGGACCACTAGGGGCCCCATTCGGCTCCAAAACGTTCCTTCCAATGCTCTTTTCCCACAATTCCCTGTTTGCACATGCGCAGAATGTTGAACACGGACGACACACTAGTCCAGGAGATGCTCCCTCACGACTGCTTTACACTGATACCTCACTCGACTCCATCGGGCCACAATCAATCCACCTAGACACCAACACGTTTATTTCCAAACACTTGCGCAGAATGACGTCAGTTCCACGTCACACCCATCCCGTCGGATGCCCCTTCACGAATGCTTCATATTGATAACTAATACGACTCCACAGGACCAATAAGGGCCCACCTAGACCCCAAAACGTGTATTTCCATACACTTTGTCTAGTCCGCATGCGCAGAATGACGTTAGTTCCACGTCACACCCATCCCGGTGGATGCTCCCTCACGACTGCTTTACACTGATACCTCACTCGACTCCATCGAACCACTGGGGACCCACCTAGACCCCAAAACATCTATTTCCATACACGTGGTCTACTGCGCATGCGGAAACAAGGTGCCTATGATACCTGGGAAAGATGTCCTCTCAACCAGGCGCTGTACTGAGGATATTGAAGTGTACACAAATTCATACCTAAATACCCCTTATGCAGAAATACATGTAGTAAGGGAATGGGGTAACATCTCGGAGCAAAAATAATAAAATCTAAATTTACCACTCCTCATCCGGGTTAATATAACACATGTATTCTGAGTTGCAGTAATCATGGCAATGTTCTTACCGAGCGTGATATTTCCCATAAGGGCAGATTACTTAGGAAATAAGTCCTAGTTTACTGCGGTTAAACAACTAGAACAGATCGCGATGCAACAGGATGAGTCTACGTTTGATCATGAAGGTGATCAAACCTGAAGACTCATCCGTCAGATAGGACATTCATGCGGCAGGTTCATGAGTGGTCACTGACACGTCAGCTATGACATTCATGCGATAGGTTCATGAGTGGTCACAGACATGTCAGATAGGACATTCATGCGACAGGTTCATGAGTGGTCACTGACACGTCAGATCGGACATTCATGCGACAGGTTCATGAGTGGTCACAGACACGTCAGTAGGACATTTATCACACAGGTTCATGAGTGGTCACAGACACGTCAGATAGGACATTCATGCGACAGGTTCATGAGTGGTCACTGACACGTCAGATAGGAGGGCAGAGAATTTGGCTTAATGTCACACTCAAGTTTGTTTCACTCATCAGTTTCAGTCAGTTTGGTTGGTGGAAGAAGCCGGAGTACCCGGAAAGAACCACCGCCCTTCGGCAAGTAACTGCACGTCAGATAGGACATTCATGCGACAGGTTCATGAGTGGTCATTGACACGTCAGATAGGACATTCATGCGACAGGTTCATGAGTGGTCACAGACACGTCAGATAGGACATTCATGCGACAGGTTGATGAATGGTCACAGACACGTCAGATAGGACATTCATGCGACAGGTTCATGAGTGGTCACTGAAACGTCAGATAGGACATTCATGCGGCGGGTTCATGAGTGGTCACTGACACGTCAGCTATGACATTCATGCGACAGGTTCATGAATGATCACAGACACGTCAGATAGGACATTCATGCGACAGGTTCATGAGTGGTCACTTACACGTCAGATAGGACATTCTTGCGACAGGTTCATGAGTGGTCACTGACATTTCAGCTATGACATTCATGCGACAGGTTCATGAATGGTCACAGACACGTCCGATAGGACATTCATGCGACAGGTTCATGGGTGGTCACTGGCACGTCAGATAGGACATTCATCACACAGGTTCATGAGTGGTCACAGACACGTCAGATAGGACATTCATGCGATAGGTTCATGAGTGGTCACAGACATGTCAGATAGGACATTCATGCGACAGGTTCATGAGTGGTCACTGACACGTCAGATCGGACATTCATGCGACAGGTTCATGAGTGGTCACAGACACGTGAGTAGGACATTTATCACACAGGTTCATGAGTGGTCACAGACACGTCAGATAGGACATTCATGCGACAGGTTCATGAGTGGTCACTGACACGTCAGATAGGAGGGCAGAGAATTTGGCTTAATGTCACACTCAAGTTTGTTTCACTCATCAGTTTCAGTCAGTTTGGTTGGTGGAAGAAGCCGGAGTACCCGGAAAGAACCACCGCCCTTCGGCAAGTAACTGCACGTCAGATAGGACATTCATGCGACAGGTTCATGAGTGGTCATTGACACGTCAGATAGGCCATTCATGCGACAGGTTCATGAGTGGTCACAGACACGTCAGATAGGACATTCATGCGACAGGTTCATGAATGGTCACAGACACGTCAGATAGGACATTCATGCGGCGGATTCATGAGTGGTCACTGACACGTCAGCTATGACATTCATGCGACAGGTTCATGAATGATCACAGACACGTCAGATAGGACATTCATGCGACAGGTTCATGAGTGGTCACTTACACGTCAGATAGGACATTCTTGCGACAGGTTCATGAGTGGTCACTGACATTTCAGCTATGACATTCATGCGACAGGTTCATGAATGGTCACAGACACGTCCGATAGGACATTCATGCGACAGGTTCATGGGTGGTCACTGGCACGTCAGATAGGACATTCATCACACAGGTTCATGAGTGGTCACAGACACGTCAGATAGGACATTCATCACACAGGTTCATGAGTGGTCACAGACACGTCAGATAGGACATTCATGCGACAGGTTCGTGAGTGGTCACTGACACGTCAGATAGGACATACATGCGGCAGGTTCATGAGTTGTCACCGACACGTCAGCTATGACATTCATGCGACAGGTTCATGAATGGTCACAGACACGTCAGATAAGACATTCATGCGACAGGTTCATGAGTGGTCACCGACACGTCAGATAGGACGTTGATGCGACAGATTCATGAGTGGTCACTGACACGTTCATGAGTGGTCACAGATACCCCATCGGACAACTAGGGGCCCCGCTCGGCTCCAAAACGTTCCTTCCAATGCCCTTTCCCCACAATTCCCTGTTTGCGCATGCACAGAATGTTGAACACGGATGCCACGGTAGTCCAGGGGATGCTCCCTCATGAGTGCTTTACACTGATACCTCACTCGACTCCATCGGACCACAATGGACCCACCTAGACACCAAAACGTCTATTTTCATACACTTGCGCGGAATGACGTCAGTTCCACGTCGCATCCAGCCCGTCGGATGCTCCTTCACGAATGCTTGATATTGATACCTAATGCGACTCCATAGGACCAATAAGGGCCCACCTAAACCCCAAAACGTGTATTTCCATACACTTAGCCTACTGCGCATGCGCAGTGACGTCAGTTCCACGTAACGCCCATCCCGGTGGATGCTCCCTCACGACAGCTTTACACTGATACCTCACTCGACTCCATCGGACCACTAGGCACCCAACTAGACCCCAAAACGTCTATTTCCATACACTTGGTCTACTGCACATGCGCAGAATGACGTCACTTCCACGTCACACCAACCTCGTCGGATGCTACTTCACGAATGCTTCACATTGATACCTCATACGACCCAATCGGACCATGCAGCGTATTTGAAGTCTGGGGACTACTTTTTCTCCGCGGAGGCAGACCGCATCACCGCCAGACATGACCGCGTTACCGCGGTGGAATACAAGGCCGAAGGTTGCCGGAACTATAGTGGTCAAAACTTGGCACCCAGCCAATGCTGATGCAATCTATAACCTTGAGCTGGTGGCGCCCCTGTCGGAATCAAGAGTTACCTTCCCCGGCAAACTACGACCTTTTCCGTCGTTTGTATACTACTCACCTTTGCGGTCCCCACTGGATGTTGCCTACACGTGTATCTGGTTTCCAATACCAATTCCATGGCAATTTTGGTTTATACATGCTCCATTCTCTTTGTAAGGATGCCTGCATGCTGACGAAGAAAACCGACTCTTTTGATCAATGGGGCTCCTTTGGAAGTTTCTCCCTGCTGGTCACGCTTATAGTATGGGAATATTCGTAACCGCTCGAACAGTTTGCCTATTCCCTTTTTAAAATTTCATATTGTAAAAATACAGGATTTTGAGCGAACGTACTTTGTGAATGCTGTCTTATCATCTCATCGCAATTTATACAAGGTCATATAAAGAAAATCTAAGGGGAAACGTGTTTACTTCACCCACGCAGTTTAAGACTTTCATGAATTCTATGTAAAAGCGCTCGTCACCAAAACGCCTAGTTTCGCAGAAATACACCACATTTTTCGTAGGCCACGTTAGTATGCTGTAGTTTCTATTCGCTTCCTATAATCTCCGGAAACACGTCAATTACACAGAAGATATACCCAAATTTTTCCCAACAATTTATAAACCCGATAAACTCAGGAAATTCGAAATCCTCAAGGAAGAAAAGTTGCATTTTACTAAAAGGCAAACCATTAAAAAAATATCTGAGTAGCAAAGATATACTTTTGACAAACTATATACAATGAACAAAATAGGAGTTCTGAGTCTTTATTTAGAATTAGAAGCGATAAATTCATCCTAGGAATATTTGTTTGTAGAAAATGTGTAATTGATAAAGCTCTTTTATCGAGAATATTTACGATTTTTTTGTGATGACCCGCCACTCTTCTCATGAGAAAAAAGTCTTATTATCCTTAGATAAAACTGTATGTTAGATACTGTATGTTAGATACTGTATGTTAGATACTGTATGTTCGTAAGAGATGGCATATACGAATAATCAGATTGAAGCTGAGCAGAGACAATCAACACTAGTCGAAACAGAAGACTTTCACTGTGATTTCTTCGCGGACATGAAGAAAAATCTGCAATATTTCGAAGGATGTAGTACTTTATTCGAAATTTGACAGCAGTAACTAAGCGATATGAAAGCCAGCTTGTACAGAACACATTTTCCACAACGAGCGCTTTGAAACTTTAAATAACTTCAAAACCGTGATTCTGTCACGGTAGAAATCATGCTTTAATGATTTGTTAGATGACAATAACAAAAGGCCTATATTATTTGCAACACATCAGTCTTATCAATATATCTATAAGACTCTTGGTATATTATTAATGAACTATTACATGCCATAATCTAAAATGAATAAGCAAGCCTACAGGGACGAAACAACCACAAGTAAACTTTTACCATGTGACGTTCCTGAAACGGTCGGACTTCACGAAGTGTGACAAGCACACAATACTGTGACGTCCAGGCTTGCAACGATCTTGTCGGATCGCTGTTGTCCATTTCTTGTAGATATTTTCATTCGTCGGAAAAGCATTCCCCTTCTATTCGAATATGTAGGCACACAATGTACAGTGTTGACGGCATGTTCGGATTTACGCCTGGTGGTCCAAGGGAGACTACTTTTAGGACCTCATATATTTTGATATATTCAGAATGAGCATGATGGACATGGTCATATTTCATAGAAATGTGGCTAGGAATTTCTCGACATTTGATTGAAATTATTATTCAAAACGACGTACGACGATCAAATTGCATCGGCTACTCGCCGCTGCGCCAGTGATAGGCCAACACCCAAGTAAGAAATGGCGAAAGAAATTGTGCTGATCGTGTGCTGTTCGCCTGAAAATGCTGAATTTTGAATTGAATAAATCACTCTTTGCTGATTTGCAAACAAAATTATTATTCCTGTAACATAGATAAAATTAGAATGAATATCGTCATTGTCAATGTCCGGTAGTCGAAGACGCCAAGCACAAGTCGAGTACTGAAGCTCCTGTTAACATGGTTAACATGTTGAAAAACTCGTACTGTTCACTAACTCGTACTGTTCACCAACTCGTACGGTTCAGTAACTCGTACTGTTCACTAACTCGTACTATTCACTAACTCGTACTGTTCACTAACTCGTACTGTTCACTAACTCGTACTGTTCAGTAACTCGTACTGTTCACTAACTCGTACTGTTCACTAACTCGTACTGTTCACTAACTCGTACTGTTCACCTACTCGTACTGTTCACCAACTCTACTGTTCACTAACTCGTACTGTTCACTAACTCGTACTGTTTACTAAATCGCACTGTTCACCAACTCTACTGTTCACTAACTCGTACTGTTCACTAACTCGTACTGTTCACTAACTCGTACTGTTCACCAACTCTACTGTTCACTAACTCGTACTGTTCACTAACTCGTACTGTTCACTAGCTCTACTCTTCACCAACTCCTACTGTTCACCAACTCGTACTGTTCACTAACTCGTACTGTTCACTATCTCGTGCTGTTCACTAACTCGTACTGTTCACTAACTCGTACTGTTCACCAACTCTACTGTTCACTAAGTCGTACTGTTCACTAACTCGTACTGTTCACTAGCTCTACTGTTCACCAACTCTTACTGTTCACCAACTCGTACTGTTCACTAACTCGTACTGTTCACCAACTCTACTGTTCACTAACTCGTAGTGTTCACTAACTCGTACTGTTCACTAACTCGTACTGTTCACTAACTCGTACTGTTCAATAACTCGTACTGTTCACTAACTCTACTGTTTACTAACTCTACTGTTCACTAACTCGTACTGTTCACTAACTCGTACTGTTCACTAACTCGTACTGTTCACTAACTCGTACTGTTCACTAACTCGTACTGTTCACTAACTCTACTGTTCACTAACTCGTACTGTTCACTAAGTCGTACTGTTCACTAACTCTACTGTTCACTAACTCGTACTGTTCACTAACTCGTACTGTTCACTAACTCTACTGTTCACTGACTCGTACTGTTCACTAACTCTACTGTTCACTAACTCGTACTGTTCACTAACTCTACTGTTCACTAACTCGTACTGTTCACCAACTCTACTGTTCACTAACTCTACTGTTCACTAACTCGTACTGTTCACTAACTCGTACTGTTCACCAACTCTACTGTTCAATAACTCTCCTGTTCACTAACTCGTACTGCTCACTAGCTCGTACTGTTCACCAACTCTACTGTTCCCTAGCTCTACTGTTCACTAACTCGTACTGTTCACTAGCTCGTACTGTTCACCAACTATACTGTTCACTAACTCTACTGTTCACTAACTCGTACTGTTCACTAGCTCGTATTGTTCACTAACTCTACGGTTTACTAACTCTACTGTTCACTAGCTCTACTGTTCATTAACTCTACTGTTCACTAACTCGTACTGTTCACTAGCTCGTACTGTTCACTAACTCTACTGTTCACTAACTCGTACTGTTTACAAACTCGTACTGTTCACTAACTCGTACTGTTTACTAACTCGCACTGTTCACTAACTCGTACTGTTCACTAACTCGTACTGTTCACAACTCTACTGTTCACTAACTCGTACTGTTCACTAACTCTATTGTTCAGTAACTCGTACTGTTCACTCGTACTGTTCACTACCTCGTACTGTTCACTAACTATACTGTTCACTAACTCGTTCTGTTCACTAACTCGTACTGTTCACTAACTCGTACTGTTCACTAACTCTAATGTTTTCTAACTCGTACCGTTCACTAACTCGTACTGTTCGTTCACTAACTCTACTGTTCACTAACTCGTAATGTTCGCTAACTCGTGCTGTTCACTAACTCGTTCTGTTCACTAACTCGTTCTGTTTACTAACTCGTACTGTTCACTAACTCGTACTGCTCACTAACGATTCAAATCTTCAGCATATTCCTTATTTCTACCTCAATGTTTCGTTGTGACGCTCTCGGCAGATCACTCCGGTAATCGTGTTGGTGCTCGTTTACATGTACCGGAAGTATGCGCGGAATATATCTCGTCTCCATGACGACGCGAGACAATATTCACTGGCTGGAGCAATATTACCTTCACGTGCGGGAATTATCTTCCGCGCCGGGAATAAACACCTGATACATAGACTACGCTCGTCCAATTGAAATACACACAAGGTATACTAATGTATTATAGAGAACAAATCGGGAATTCGCTAGATTATGGAATATGGATCACTGATACGGAATTCACGATATGAAATCCATGTCTTGTCTGCATCAAAGTTCGATTGACCATGTTGCAATAAGACTAGCTGGTGTTTATCTGTATTTTTAAATCATGATCGTTCGGTTTTGCAGCTTATAATGTGATGCAAAAAAGGGTATTTCGGTTATGAGTTATGGGTATGTAACGGTTAACCGTTTGTGTAGAGAACAGTTTGAATATGGAGGGTGACCCAGAATGGAATGCGGAGAACGACCTTGACATGAATCGCCAGCGAGGAACAAGCCAGTGTGCGGAAATAGAGTCCCCCGTATTTCTCGCTTACCAGAGCAAGATAGGAGTTGCCATTTACGTGAAATATTCTCTACAGGTTCTAGATTGGGATGCCATTCTAGTTTATGTACTATGAACTGTAATTTCGCTGTGAGAGACGATCTTTCATTGCAGACCGAAAAGACAGATCTGGAGAAAGCACGCCAGGTACAGCCTGAATTGTGTGGTTTTGGCGCACTTTGCGACCGGGTCGCCAATGTAATTGTTTTGGCCTGGGAGTCTAAAAGATTGTAGATCCTGTAGCTAGTGCAACCTGTGAAAACACGTCAATCCAATGCGAATTTGCCGGCTTGCATTTTGAGTGTGGAACCGTGTTTGTGTGTTGTACTATAGTATAGGGAACACGACAGAGTGGGAAGACCGACTGGCGTATAATACTGTAACATGACATGTATTACCGCGTAGCACATTCCGGTAAACATGATCAGACATCAGTATAGAATAAGGATATAGGTCAATACCAGTAGATTGTATGATATCGGCACTGTTTTGCTGAACAGCCCGAGCACTGGAACGTGGTCAGTATAATTTATGTGTCGGTGTCATCGGTCGTGAAGCGGTATATGACGATAATAAGGGATTCCCTCCACCCTCAGATTATATGCAAATGTACTATAAATACAGAGATAATAGAGCCAACCTCTCCTGCCGTTATTCGACGACATCTCGTGCAGCCCGTGAGCCCTGCGACCGGGTAGCAGAAGGTCGCAGAAAGGTCGCATAGACGCTGTACGGGTGCGAAAGAGGCCACAAAGATTACAGCCAGTACAGAAAAGACAAGGCACAGCACAGACGGGCTTCTTCTCCCGAGAAACGTCGATAAACTGTGAAATTTGACAGACCTGCGACCGGGTCGCAGAAGGTCGCAGACGGATTGCGACCGGGTCACAGAGGCTTGCGACCGGGTCGCAGAGAGTCGCCATCAGCGGTTTACAGACAGTAATGATGCTACATCGGTACCAGATGAAATGATAACACAATATATACCCAAGTAGTTGTCCTGACGGCCACGGAGGACGAGCTGTAAGTGTTTCTTACCTGGAGGGTCGTCGTGAAGTTGTGTAGCCACGGGTCGTGTCTATAGACGGGTCGCAGCAGCCGTGAGGGTTGAGACGCCGTGCTGTACCTACCTGTGCGGGAAGCAAACTGGTGAGCTGACAAGTTAGGGTCAGGCTCCGACGACTGGGGTGAAGAAGACAACGGGCTGCCACATCCGTGGAGAGGCTCCAACAACTGGGGGTATATATTGAGAGAGCGTTACAGCCGCAACGTTCCGACGACTTGGGGTGAAGAAGACGACGGGCTGCCACATCCGTGGAGAGGCTCCAACGACTGGGCGTCGTGTATTGAGAGAGCGTTACAGCCGTAACGTTCCAACGACGGAAGAAGACGACTTGCGACCGGGTCGCAGAAGGTCGCAGACGGATTGCGACCGGGTCGCAGAGGCTTGCGACCGGGTCGCAGAGGGTCGCAAATACAGTTATCGTGTGGGGAAAGGGCTAGCAACCAGGCCGCGCTTGATTACGTGTGACGGGAGAAGAGAAGGGCCAGCAGCCAGGCCGCCCTTGTACCCCGAATAGAAGGGCCAGCAACCAGGCCGTCCTTATCGCGTACCCATACATATTTAAAGCATAACTGTAACTGTAAAATTATATGCACACATTCTCTTATATTATTTGTATATAACATCAAGTTTATTTGCATACACTCTCCTACTGTCTGTACATATATGTAAATATTATTCTACTGCATAACGTTACATCTCCTCAGACATTCTGTCTAAGCCACGCGGTTCTACGCTATTATCTGTAATCGCGTATACTATTTGTGCAGAATATACCATAATAGACCTTTACATCAGCGTCTATATCAGCATTTACATCTTCGATCCCCGGATCTCTACTAGTGAAGGGGTTAACTACGGCGACGGCCAGAATGCCAGTGGGCAATCCCGGTTATTGATTCGTGTTCACGTAAACACCACGACTGGTCCTGCTCGTACACGTTACAGGTATACGTTATGAACCTATACCGATTCATGAATGATATCGTCCGATCCGTCGAATAAGGCGGCGGGGAATCGTCAGGCGAATGCAATCGTCAGGTCCGACATTCAATAGCCAGCCGTCCGCCGTTAAGATATTCAACATCAATGACTGTTAATTATGCCCGCAAGATATGAAGTTCCTACTGTCAACTCAAGATTTTACTGATCGGCCTTCTTTTATCCGAATGGCTTTCTATGTCATTTTCTGACAAATGATGCTCCATATGAACAGGCACGATCAAAGAATGCTTGATCATATGAAGATCACTGCATGCTTAGAATGCATTACCTCATCATACTGTCCCTGTAGCCCTGGTTTGTGCATACCGCCAGAGATATAAATACTGTGCGTATAGCCCTGGTTTGAGCATAACACCAGATATATAAATACTGTGCCTATAGCCCTGGTTTGTGCATAACACCAGAGATATAAATGCTGTGCCTATAGCCCTGGTTTGAGCATAACACCAGAGATATAGATACTGTCCCTGTAGCCCTGGTTTGAGCATAACACCAGAGATATAAAGGCTGTCCCTATAGCCCTGGTTTGAGCATAACACCAGAGATATAAATACTGTCCCTATAGCCCTGGTTTGAGCATAACACCAGAGATATAAATACTGTGCCTATAGCCCTGGTTTATGCATAACACCAGAGATATAAATACTGTGCCTATAGCCCTGGTTTGAGCATAACACCAGAGATATAAATACTGTCCCTATAGCCCTGGTTTGAGCATAACACCAGAGATATAGATACTGTCCCTATAGCCCTGGTTTGAGCATAACACCAGAGATATAGATACTGTCCCTATAGCCCTGGTTTGTGCATAACACCAGAGATATAAATACTGTCCCTATAGCCCTGGTTTGAGCATAACACCAGAGATATAAATACTGTCCCTATAGCCCTGGTTTGAGCATAACCCCAGAGATATAGATACTGTCCCTATAGCCCTGGTTTGAGCATAACACCAGAGATATAGATACTGTTCCTATAGCCCTGTATCATTGACCAGTATCACAGAGTAACACCAATCAACGTCGTACACGTATGTAATATACATTAATTTTTAATAATATCCATGCTAGGAAATGTCCCCCTCCCCCTCCCCCTCCTCACAATGGATAAATAGATGGTAGTGTGGCGAAAATTTAAATTATTACCTACTCAGTACATATTATGGTTAATTTTAAAATTAGTTCGATTTGCAGAATGTAAACAAACACCCACATTCTGAAGCCTCACTAACACAGCCCGCTTTGTTTATTTTTGGTGTTTTATCGTCTGCCGGTAATTTTGACATCGTTTTGGCAAGACATTTCAAGACCCCCTCCCTCCCTACGGACATTTTTGTAAGTTTAACCCATTTATAAATTTTCTACGGAAAATTCCTGTAGGAAATAGGAAGTACATATATAGGAGAACATTGTCCTGACGTAAGAAGTTTGTACGTTTCATATTTACGGAAAAATAGATTTTTATATTTGAGTCGGCTTTTCGCGCACACCATACCAGCCTATACTAAAAAACAACTGTCAACTTCGTTTTAGTGCGTCACAAAAAGTGCGCGAATGAACTATTTCTAAATAATTTCATGACGAATTCTGCTAAGGTTAGAAAGTACAGATATTTTATGATTTAGTCCTGAAGTACCAGCTCGTAAGATGTTGTAATTGTTGAGATATTAATTTGTGAAGTTTGATCATATGAAGATCACTGCATGCTTAGAATGCATTACCTCATCATACTGTCCCTGTAGCCCTGGTTTGTGCATACCGCCAGAGATATAAATACTGTGCGTATAGCCCTGGTTTGAGCATAACACCAGATATATAAATACTGTGCCTATAGCCCTGGTTTGTGCATAACACCAGAGATATAAATGCTGTGCCTATAGCCCTGGTTTGAGCATAACACCAGAGATATAGATACTGTCCCTGTAGCCCTGGTTTGAGCATAACACCAGAGATATAAAGGCTGTCCCTATAGCCCTGGTTTGAGCATAACACCAGAGATATAAATACTGTCCCTATAGCCCTGGTTTGAGCATAACACCAGAGATATAAATACTGTGCCTATAGCCCTGGTTTATGCATAACACCAGAGATATAAATACTGTGCCTATAGCCCTGGTTTGAGCATAACACCAGAGATATAAATACTGTCCCTATAGCCCTGGTTTGAGCATAACACCAGAGATATAGATACTGTCCCTATAGCCCTGGTTTGAGCATAACACCAGAGATATAGATACTGTCCCTATAGCCCTGGTTTGTGCATAACACCAGAGATATAAATACTGTCCCTATAGCCCTGGTTTGAGCATAACACCAGAGATATAAATACTGTCCCTATAGCCCTGGTTTGAGCATAACCCCAGAGATATAGATACTGTCCCTATAGCCCTGGTTTGAGCATAACACCAGAGATATAGATACTGTTCCTATAGCCCTGGTTTGAGCATAACACCAGAGATATAAATACTGTCCCTATAGCCCTGGTTTGAGCATAACACCAGAGATATAGATACTGTCCCTATAGCCCTGGTTTGAGCATAACACCAGAGATATAGATACTGCCCCTCTAGCCCTGGTTTGAGCATAATACCAGAGATATAAATACTGTCCCTATAGCCCTGGTTTGAGCATAACACCAGAGATATAAATACTGTCCCTATAACCCTGGTTTGAGCATAACACCAGAGATATAGATACTGTCCCTATAGACCTGGTTTGAGCATAACACCAGAGATATAGATACTGTCCCTATAGCCCTGGTTTGAGCACAACACCAGAGATATAAATCGCATATACATGCATATATTTCAGATTATTTGTCTATTATTTTGGTTTACGTTTTATGGGAAATTCCAGACTATTCCGAAAATGAGTGTGTTTTTATTATACATGTACTATGACAATAGGTTTCGTATATCTTCCAGATTTAAAATAAATAATAAAATTAAGGACGCACCTGTAATATCGTTGAATAATCTGGGATTTAATATTGTCTACTATGATGCTTTAACCCTACTAATATATCGGATGAGATAAGAATTTCATGAAGAATGCCAGTATTTCCATAGAAATAGTTAAAATGTCGTTTTCTCTAAAATGCCTAAATTTCTGGAGCAATTCTGAATCAGAAAACCGAAGGGGTCACAAGGATTTTCCTCAAGACAAAAGAATGCTAGCATAGTAGTAGGTAGAGTTGATTAAATAGCCACAGCCCTCAACTGCGCATGCGCAGAATTTATTTTGGGGGCGTGGCTATGTGTGTGCGCATGCGTGAGTCTATGCAAATGAGTTTGATGCCAATGAGGTCATTGGGTTCATTGGGTATATTCAAGATGGCGGCTTGTTTTTGTAGGGTGGGGGTGGTCGGATTCAAGATGGCGGCTTGTTTTTGTATGGTGGGGGTGGTCGGATTCAAGATGGCGGCTTGTTTTTGTAGGTTAGGGGTGGTCGTATTCAAGATGGCGGCTTGTTTTTGTATGGTGGGGGTGGTCGTATTCAAGATGGCGGCTTGTTTGTGTGTGTTATGGGTTTTTCCCAGCCCTCATTTGCATATGTTCAAGATGGCGGCTTGTTTTTGTAGGGTGGGGGTGGTCGGATTCAAGATGGCGGCTTGTTTTTGTAGGTTAGGGGTGGTCGGTTTCAAGATGGCGGCTTGTTTTTGTAGGGTAGGGGTGGTCGGTTTCAAGATGGCGGCTTGTTTGTGTGTGTTATGGGTTTTCCCCAGTCCTCCTCCTCATTTGCATATGTCGTTTTCAAGATGGCGGCTTGTTTTTGTAGGGTGGGGGTGGTCGTGTTCAAGATGGCGGCTTGTTTTTGTGTGTTAGGGGTGGTCGTGTTCAAGATGGCGGCCTGTTGTCCGCTGAAAATATGCAAATGAGGTCTTTGCATCTTGTTTGTGTGTGTAATGGGTTTTTCCCCAGCCCTCATTTGCATATGTTCTTTTCAAGATCCCCAGCATGTCACTTTCCCGATCCCCAGCCCTCATTTGCATATGTGTTTCAAGATCCCCAGCATGTCACTTTCCCGATCCCCAGCCCTCATTTGCATATGTGTTTCAAGATCCCCAGCATGTCACTTTCCCGATCCCCAGCCCTCATTTGCATATGTGTTTCAAGATGGCGGCTTGTTTGTGTGTGTTAGGGGTGGTCGTTTTCAAGATGGCGGCCTGTTGTCCGCTGAAAATATGCAAATGAGGTCTTTGGGTGTCGTTTTCAAGATGGCGGCTTGTTTGTGTGTGTTAGGGGTGGTCGTTTTCAAGATGGCGGCCTGTTGTCCGCTGAAAATATGCAAATGAGGTCTTTGGGTTTTTTCAAGATGGCGGCTTGTTTGTGTGTGTTAGGGGTGGTGTGTTTCAAGATGGCGGCCTGTTGTCCGCTGAAAATATGCAAATGAGGTCAATTGGATATAAAAGGAGTCCATTTTTTAGGGTAGGGGTGTATTTCAATCTGACTTACCTGACCTGTCTGCCTGCCTCACCGATTTTCCTGCCCGCCTGCCTAACGGACCTCCCTGATCACTGCCTGTGTGTAATCATCTGCCTGACCAGTATCATTGACCAGTATCACAGAGTAACACCAATCAACGTCGTACACGTATGTAATATACATTAATTTTTAATAATATCCATGCTAGGAAATGTCCCCCTCCCCCTCCCCCTCCTCACAATGGATAAATAGATGGTAGTGTGGCGAAAATTTAAATTATTACCTACTCAGTACATATTATGGTTAATTTTAAAATTAGTTCGATTTGCAGAATGTAAACAAACACCCACATTCTGAAGCCTCACTAACACAGCCCGCTTTGTTTATTTTTGGTGTCGTCTGCCGGTAATTTTGACATCGTTTTGGCAAGACATTTCAAGACCCCCTCCCCCCCCCTACGGACATTTTTGTAAGTTTAACCCATTTATAAATTTTCTACGGAAAATTCCTGTACGAAATAGGAAGTACATATATAGGAGAACATTGTCCTGACGTAAGAAGTTTGTACGTTTCATATTTACGGAAAAATAGATTTTTATATTTGAGTCGGCTTTTCGCGCACACCATACCAGCCTATACTAAAAACAACTGTCAACTTCGTTTTAGTGCGTCACAAAAAGTGCGCGAATGAACTATTTCTAAATAATTTCATGACGAATTCTGCTAAGGTTAGAAAGTACAGATATTTTATGATTTAGTCCTGAAGTACCAGCTCGTAAGATGTTGTAATTGTTGAGATATTAATTTGTGAAGTTTGACAATTTTCTGTCTTCGAGCTTCGGACGGCGGCCATATTGGTTATATTTTGTTCAGCGGAGTGTTAGTTTGTCGTGATAGACAATCGATAATTAATCATATTTAGAGATATATTTCTCAAGACAACCTTGCATCCAATGAAAATATAAGTGTTAAGGCTTACATTGCTTACCTTGCTAGCCAGATTGCTGCCTAAAAGGTGTTATTTTTCAATAAAGCGGCATCTGTTCCCGCCGATGCGATGTGAAGCCAACACATGTGTACGTGTCGTTGCTAATGGCAACGCAACAGCTGTTTCGCTTAAGGGGTCGACTCCACTTACCGGCCTACGGCCGATGTTTATGATCTAATTGGTTTAATATCCTGTAGATTCCAATGTTATTCATACGTTATGACTTTTGTCTAATCCTTCATTCAATATCAAGCCGTCGTCTTTTAAAGAATTTTCTCGTCCATAATCCAAAGACAGCATTAGCACCAAACAATTTATTTGGCCTGTATGGGTATAGGGGTGATCGTTTTTTTTATGGCTTTTACTATGAGCTATGAGGTTGATCATGTAGAATACGATGGAAAAAAATTTGAAAGTACCGAAAATAATAATAAAAATAAAAAAATCGGCGAGTAGTAGACAAAGGGGAAATTGGGAAGTACTGACCATACCCCAGAATACTTCTTATGCATATCACCGCCTTAAGGCCTATGTAAGATGTAATCTACTTCACAGTTTAGTAGTATAAAAAGCGCAAGTCTTATTGACCTTGTCCCTTCCAAAGAAATAAAATCGGCTCTATTTTACAGGAGTATATACGCAGGTGACGTGGAGGTTGTGACGTCACTTCCGGGTTTTCACTTTCGAACATAGAAGAGTTCCAATTTTTTCCCTTAGACGTCCGTATGTTCATCCTCCAAACCCACAAGAGTTCCAATGTTCAACCGCCGGGGGTGTTTTCCCGCCCCAGCGCCCCGCAGCGCGCGCGCGCGCGCGTTCTCCGGAAGTGCGCGTCATCCCCGGTAGTGCGCGCGCGCGGACGCGGGTCAAAAGGTCAAAGGGTCACCTCCAGGTCAGACGGTCCAATGTCCAATGGGACAATGTTGCGGCATCGCTATAGTCAGAGCTTGAGCACAAAAAAAAAAAAAAGGGGATTCTAGATGAACCTGGGAAAGATGGGCAGTTCCATTTGGACCAATCAGCGGTCGAGAAAAAAGAGCCAATCAGCGGTCGAGAAAAAGAACCAATCAGCGGTCGAACAATCAGCCCATCGAATTGGGGTATTCACGGTGTGCTTTCGCTGACGTCCGCGCCTACATCTGGGTTCTTGTATACCCGGGTAATGTTTTTCTGGACATGGATGGGTTACCTTTGGCTCCATTCTAGGCCACTGATTGACTAATACGGTGTTCAAAGCCACTTTCATGCATTATGCTCACAGAACTTATAGTCATAATCTATACGTGTTGTACGAGTCTCTTCACTCACCGTATACACGTACCTCAATGAAATGCCCGCTCCAAACCTAGACCAAAGACACGTACTTGGTCTGTAGGCTGATT
>JAVTVY010024539.1:0-92433 GCA_036873755.1 Hanleya hanleyi
GGGTCAAAGGTCAGTTCCGGTCACCTTTAGCGACGTACACCAAAACAGAAGCGAGTATTTGAAATCCGTCACAGAGCTCTCGTCCAATCAGAAGCGAGTATTTTGACCCGGTGCATTATGGGACATATCCAAGATGGCGGTTCCAAAATGGCGGATCCAACATGGCGGCTCCAAAATGGCGGCGTATGAGAGCTTCTGGACATGGACCTGATAGAAGTCTGGAATGGTGGAACATTCGTAAACATTCGGGCACTTTTACATCCGGGGACTTTTACATCCGAAGAGACACGGAAGTGCCCGAACATGATATCAGCTAGCGTGCTATAAAAGGGAAGCGGTCTGGCCGTTTCATCAGACACTCTGTCAACCACCAAGATGTTCACTTGTACTACGTGCTCGAAATCATTCACTCGTCTGCACGACTTGCGCCGCCATGAGGCTACCAAGCACGAAGGAACCGCCCGGTATAACTGTACGATATGTACACTGTCGTTTCAGCGCCCGGATCATTTACAGCGCCACACACGTGCACGCCATGAGGTACCCAAGCGTCCATGCGAAGAATGTGGTCGGCTTTTCAAACTGACCAGTCAGTTGCTGCGACACCAACGCACACGACACCCTGTTCCGCAGCCACGTTTGCAGATAGAAGAGCCCGTAGGCATCAATATCGAAACAGGGGGAACTCCCACCCATCGCACGAGGGCCGATGATGATGTCGCCCTAATTCAACAGTCAAATTCCGACGACAAGACCTTGGGCCAGATTTTGTACGACGTGGAGGGCAAAGTACACTTCGTGGACGAAGCCATAAATGTTCCCAGCGATCTGTTACACGAAGACCATCCAGTGAGTGACATTTATCGGCGCCATTGGCCCATGATCCGGCACTGTTTCTACCGTCATCGCCCTATTCAAGATATCTACAATTTCCGACTGACCGACCTCGCCCGTCTACGTAGCTACGTAGAAGCCATCTTCAAAGATCAAACTACGGCCTTCAAATTGAATCTGGCGTTTGGTTATGTGCTGCAGCATAAAGAGACAGTCCAAAAAGTCCGATATTTTTACCCGAGCAGTAACATCCGGGTATTTGACCAACCGTTTACCATCATTAACCGAGTGTCGCTAGAGACGATGCTGGAGAAACTGGACACCGTGGATCCCTTGGAATGGGCCCAACAACAACGCCCCAACACCAAGTGGACAGTGGAGAGTGTGACCAATGTTACGTTTTTCGTTACCAAGCTGACCGACCACTCCCATCGGCTGAATGCGTCACTCATGCACTGATGAATACCATAACATGCCGTACATACTCTATATGTCTACATGTTGATCGTTGACGGTACGGAGGTGACCGAAGAGACACGGATGTTACCGAAGATGTCAAGGCTCGGCCCTCGACTTGGGGATAGTTGAACTGAGTGTGCTAAAAATAGATCACCAGCTAGCGTGCTATAAAAGGGAAGCGGCCTGGACGTTTCATCAGACACTCTGTCAACCACCAAGATGTTCACTTGCACAACTTGCCAGAAGCTGTTTACTCGTCTAGATAAGTTACGACGCCACGAGGCCTCCATCCACAACGATGCCCGGTATACTTGTATAATCTGCGCACGGTCATTCAATCGGAAGGATCATTTACTGCGTCATGAGAGGGTACTCCACGCGGGTGCGACGGTACTATGTAATGATTGTGGTCGACTCTTCAAACGACCCAGTCGGTTTAGACAGCACCAACGTTTGATGCATGCCCCGTCTCTACGGTTTGGGCGACAACTTTCCACTAAAGAGGGGCCGCGGAAGGTCAGACCCAGTGAAGATGAACCCGGAGAGACGAACGCCACTGGTGATGCGATGACGAAGAGCCTGCCTATACCCACGGTCCAGGAGGGCCTGGATATCCAGCCGGACCCCACCGTTACGGTTTCGAGTCATACGCCTGACAACATCGAACATTTTCTGGACGAGCCCATAAATGTTCCTAGCGATCTCTTACAGGGCGCCCATCCAGTGAGTGACATCTATCGGCGCCATTGGTCCATGATACGGCACTGTTTCCACCGTCATCGCCCTATTCAAGATATCTACAATTTCCGACTGACCGACCTCGCCCGTCTACGTAGCTACGTAGAAGCCATCTTCAAAGATCAAACTACGGCCTTCAAATTGAATCTGGCGTTTGGTTATGTGCTGCAGCATAAAGAGACAGTCCAAGTCCGATACTTTTACCCGAGCAGTAACATCCAGGTATTTGACCAACCGTTTACCATCATTAACCGAGTGTCGCTAGAGACGATGCTGGAGAAACTGAACACCGTGGATCCCTTGGAATGGGCCCGGTTGCAACGCCCCAACACCAAGTGGACAGTGGATAGTGTGACCAATGTTACGTTCTTCGTGACCAAGCTGACCGACCAACCCATCGGGTGAATGTATTCACCCAGGCACTGATAGATACTCAGAATGCACAAGCAACTATCTGAGGATATGTTGCCTCAACGGTATCCTGGGCTGCCCGATGATGATTAGAATAAACGGTTCAAAGCGAACATGGCCGAAGATGGAACTTTCTGAAATGAAGACTTCTGATTGGACAAGAATACATCTAACGGACAGGAACGAATATGACAGATGCAAATGGTGGCCTCTGATTGGACAAGTCTTCTTGAATTGTAACACCAAGTGGATAGTGGAGATAATGACCAATGTTGCGTTCTTCGTGGTTAAACTGACCACCACCTCCATCGGATGAAAGTATTCACCCATGCACTGATAGATACTCAGAATGCGCAAACAACTATCTGAGGATATGTTGCCTCAACGGTATCCTGGCCTGCCCGACGATGATTAGAATAAACGGTTCAGATGGCACTTTCTGAAATGGAGACTTCTGATTGGACAAGAATACATCTAACGGACAGGAACGAATATGAAACATGCAAATGGTGGCCTCTGATTGGATAAGAATCTTCTTGAATTGTAAATATACCCAACGCGGCTCCCCCAGCGTGGGTATGATGTAACATTGGGGAAAATAAACTATATGAAAAAAACTTCTTGTTGTTGTTGTTCTCTCATGTGTCATCCTTGTTGTTGTTGCTGTTGTTGTTCTCTCTCTGGTCTATATCATGGCGTTATGTTAGAGTGTTAAGGTGTAACGACGGGCGTTGACGGGCATCACCGCATTTCGAAGAATTAGTGACAATTCCATGGAATATCAGAGCTTCTGAGCTATTTCACCAGGGCGTTGAAGCATTAAGAATGGTGTTGGTGGGCGTTGCTACAAGATGACACCTCACACGGTCCATTTGGACCGCGGATGGTCCATCTCTACACCAAATAACATCCTTCACTGCTAAAAAAGGCCCACTTTCGCTACAACTTGTACTAATGACGTCACCAATGACGTCACAGATGCTATAAATATCCCTGAAATCAGGGTCTATACTCCGAGAGCTACAACATGATACCCCACACGACGCATTCGCAACGCGGATGGTCCATCTCTACACCAAATACCTTCCTGCACTGCCCCAAAAGGCTCACTTTCGCTAATACTCCTACTGATGACGTCATCGATGACGTCACAGATGCTTCGGACATGCCTCAATTCGGAATGTACACCCCGAGAGCTACAAAATGACACCTCACACGACGCATTCGGACTAAGGATGGTGCATCTCTACACCAAACTCACCCTCACGCACCCACAAAATGTCCACTTTCGCTACTACTCGTACCGATGACGTCATCAATGACGTCACAGATGACGCGGACACCCCTCAAATCGGAATGTACACCCCGAGAACTACAAGATGACACCTTCCAGGACGCATTCGAACCGTGAATAGCCCATCTCGACCCCAAATACCTTCATGTACTGCCAGAAAATGTCCACTTTCGCTACTACTCGTACCGATGACGTCACCGATGACGTCACAGATGACGCGAACATCCCGCAAATCGGAATGTACACCCCGAGAACTACAAGATGACACCTTCGAGGACGCATTCGAACCGTGAATAGCCCATCTCGATCCCAAATACCTTCATGTACTGCCCGAAAATGTCCACTTTCGCTACTACTCGTACCGATGACGTCACCGATGACGTCACAGATGACGCGAACATCCCTCAAATCGGAATGTACACCCCGAGAACTACAAGATGACACCTTCCAGGACGCATTCGAACCGTGAATAGCCCATCTCGACCCCAAATACCTTCATGTACTGCCCGAAAATGGCCACTTTCGCTACTACTCGTACCGATGACGTCACCGATGACGTCACAGATGACGCGAACATCCCTCAAATCGGAGTGTACACCCCGAGAACTACAAGATGACACCTTTCAGGACGCATTCGAACCGTGATTAGCCCATCTCGACCCCAAATAACTTCCTTCGCTGCCCCAAAATGGCCACTTTACTTACTACAACCAACTGCGCATGCGCAGATTAACGCGACATGCATTCAAAAACACACCATTCTGACTCTACCCCACACAAGCTTCACTTTGACACCTCACACGACCCATTCGAACCGTGATTAGCTCATCTCTAACCCAAACACACCCCTACATAGCACCCAAAATGCCTGTTTTCTATACTACGGCCAGACTGCGCATGCGCAGACTATTGAACACGGACGAACCATTAGTGTAGTCAAGTGCTCCTCCACGAGAGCTTCAAAATAAGACCTCACTCGACCCCATTGGACCATGAGTGGCCCACCTAGACTCCAACATGTCCACCCCGTATGGGCCTATACACCCATAGCCATGCAGTATAGGCCTATGGGCCTACCCAGGCCTCGGTGACTTTTTTCAAAAATTTCACCGATTCGCTCCGCAACACTTCCTATCGTGTTCTAAATGACGAGACGAGTAAAACGAGACCCCACAACCCTACCGCAAATGTATAGAAGTGGGTTTCCCAGTAGGATAAACATTGAACCTATACCCCAGTATGGGTCTATATGGGGCTCGGTGACTTTTTTCAAAAATTTCACCGATTCGCACGGGGACACTTCCTATCATGTTCTAAATGACGAGACGAGTAAAACGAGACCCCACAACCCTACCGCAAATGTATAGAAGTACGTTTCCCAGGGGGACAAACATTGATCCTATACCCTCAGTATGGGACTATATGGGGCTATATCGTACTTTTTCAAAAATTTCACCGATTCGCACGGGGACACTTCCTATCATGTTCTAAATGACGAGACGAGTAAAACGAGACCCCACAACCCTACCGCAAATGTATAGAAGTACGTTTCCCAGGATGGTCCTATACCTCCCATACCCCATATAGGCATTTTCCCGTAATTTAGGATAAAGTCCGTATTCCGTATTTTTTCAGGAAAATTTTTACATACACCCACCCTGGAACTAGGGGAAGATAACTCTGTTGATAGACAAGCCCCGTTAAGCCCGGCGACCTATATACCCCTCATACCCCATATAGGCATTTTCCCAGGTTTTTCGATAAAGTCCGTGTTCCGTATTTTTTTTCAGGAAAAATTTTACATGCAGCCACCCAGCCATCAAATACCCCTTCACCTAGGCTTCACGTTGATACCTCACTCGACCCCATTCGACCATTAGGGGCTCCCCTAGATGCCAAAACGTCTATTTTCATACCCTTGGGCCACCGCGCATGCGCAGAATGACCCTAATTCAACCCCACACCCAGTCCATCAGATGCCCCTTCATGAATGCTTCACTTTGATACCTCACTCGATCCCATTGGACCATTAGGGGCTCCCCTAGCTCCAAAAAGGCTATTTTCATGCCCTTGGGCCACCGCGCATGCGCAGAAGGCCGATATGTCAACCCCACACCCAGTCCATCAGATGCCCCTTAACGAATGCTTCACTTTGATACCTCACTCGACCCCATTGGACCATTAGGGGCTCCCCTAGCTCCAAAACGTCTATTTCCATACCCTTGGGTCACCGCGCATGCGTAGAATGCCGATATTTCAACCCCACGCCCAGTCCATCAGATGCCCCTTCACGAATGCTTCACTTTGATGCCTCATACGACTCCATTGGCCCATTAGGGACTCCCCTAGCTCCAAAACCGCTATTTCCATACCCTTGGGCCACCGCGCATGCGCAGAATGCCGATATTTCAACCCCACACCCAGCCCATCAGATGCCCCTTCACGAATGCTTCACATCGATACCTCACTCGACCCCACTAGACCAGTAGTCAATCTCCTAGCTCCAAAAAGGCTATTTTCATACCCTTGGGCCTCCGCGCATGCGCAGAATGCCGATAGTTCAACCCCGCGCCCAGCCCATCAGATGCCCCTTCACCTAACCTTCAATTTGATACCTCACTCGACCCCATCGGTCAACTAGGGGCTCCCATAGCTCCAAAAAGGCTATTTTCATACCCTTCGGCCGCCGCGCATGCGCAGAAGGCCGATATGTCAACCCCACACCCAACCCATTAGATGCCCCTTCACCTAAGCTTCACTTTGATACCTCACTCGACCCCATCGGACCATTTTATCTAGGGACTACTTTTTCTCCGCGGAAGCTTTTTCCCGAGACCGAATCACCGCCAAAACCACGGCCAAACCGCATCACCGCGCATGAATACATTTTTTTTTTTTTTTGCCGGAACTTTTTTTTTTTTTTTTGTCAATGCACACCCCCCCAATAACCCCCCAATGCCCGAGTTGTCTCCCTTGCATCCATAGTGTAGAGATGGCGCCACACCCTCAATTGTGACGTCATAGTTACATCCGGGGGAAAAAGACGCTATCTTGCTCAATGACTACTACTAACCCCTTTGTTTACACATACTCTGTATTCTGCTCTGAGAATGATAATGTTATAACGTTGCATATCTATGAATAAAACATCTTCCGAACGTGCTCTAGAAAACGTTTCGGACATAATTGCCTTCCTGTGATTTTAGGCCAATATATTGTAGCTTAATGCAGCAAAGTGGCCAGTAATTTACTGTCTAATAAATTACGGTAAATATTACATTTAATAATATATTTCGCAATATTTTCTGTAAATTTTACAGTAAATTACTGGCCAGTTTGCGACAGTAAAAATTACAGTAAAATTTTACAGTGAGGGTTTGTTTCAGATTATGATATTGTATAACAGTCAGCCTCCAATATATCATGCGATTGCTTTTGTTTGAATGAACTTGACCATTCACATAGTCCTTGAACTGAAGACTTCAACGTTCCTTCCTCTGTCGTCTATGTAAGGTTAGCTCAGCATTAGCGATATTGCCCGCCATTACTCGTGTTGTACCGCAATTTGCGAGAAGCCTTTTGTAAAGGTCAGCCTGTCGATCGATACGCCGGTATTGGATTTATATTTATAGCAACACACACAGCCGGTCATGACACCCTGCCGACCGGTGTATGGAATATTCGTTATAAAAGAGTTTCGAACAGATGTGTCCTGGGATACGACGCTATATCCCAGGTATACAGGTCAATTTTTGGGGGGGGGGGGGGTTCTCCTAAAGGTTCCTAATATTGAAGACACGAAAACGGGAAACCAGAGAAGAACGATCTAATAAACTGTCATTTTCATTTGCCTCCAGCTAAGACACATCCAGTGGACAGTACGCTGATGTATTCTGCCAGCCCCATACAACACTGAAAACAAGTCAGGTTGTATTTCAGGAGGCAAATCTCAGCTTTAGAATCTAGACACGCCTAGTTTGCTTCTTGTTTGTCTGATCATTTTCAACAGTATTGCATCAACACAAAAACAGGAAATGATGATCGAATACATCAATAACTTAACGGATTACATTCAGGCGTAGTGATACAAGTCATGCACAGTAATGCCCAGTGCGGTAGAATTTTCACCGCCAAATTTGGAGCTATGAATCGGAGCAATATATGTACTTAGCAAAATGGTCTACTCGTCGGTAAGAAATCCAGAAAACTGATTCAGTGCTATTCTATAGTTTGAGTCGTATCTGATTCCCGTCTCTCAGAAATGAGCACTTAAAAGTACATTGCCATAACAAGTCCTAGTTTGATAACACCTAAACGCATTCAGCACTTCTACAAAGACACCTGATCATGATTTACTCTGGCAGAGTTATAGCATGCACATGATGAAGTTCTTATAAATCGCCAGGTGTGGTTTGGCGGAAACGCTGACTCACTCACGCGAATCATCGACAGAACAATAAAATTTATTTTATGGTCTCTGCGCCAATCCACAAGTTATATTTCATGAAAATCCCAATCACGATGTCTGATTTGGGTCCAATTAATTTAATCAGAAGCAAATGAGGGAGGGAGGGAGGAAATTTTGCTTAATGTCACACTCAAGTTTGTTTCACTCATATGGTGACAATCAGTTTGGTTGGTGGAGGAATCCGGAGTGCCCGGAGAGAACCACCGCCTTTCGGCAAGTAACTGACAAACTTTCACACATGGACCAGCTGGGCTCGAACCCGTCAGAAGCAAATGAACTCGAAGTTTGCATCCTTACAGTGGACTAACACAGTAAGACTGGTATGTGTCGTGTTCGCGAAGATTTAAAACAAAAATCGAGTATTGCATCACGGGAGGTCAGCTGACGTGGAATTGGAATACTCCGACCATGAAACGTATATAGTTAATCACACCCATACGGTGGCCCATAGACGACATGTCTTTTTTTTGCTTCTAGGTTTCATTTTTTTAGGGGTTTTTTTTTTTTTTTTTTTTTTTAGGCTTATTCCATTAAAAAGGTGAAAACTTTCTCACCTGGGTGAAAAGAAAAAAGTTTTCACTCGGGTGAAACCTTCTCACCTATTTGAAAACGTTTTGGTGAAAACCTCACTCGGGTGGAAACGTTTTCGCTAAGATGAAATCTTCTCACCCGGGTGGAATCGTCTTCATCGGGGTGAAAGCCTTCTCATCCGGGTGAAAAATAAAGAAATCAACCTAAAGCAAAAAAATGAGAGCTAGAAGTAAAAATGAATAAATACAAATCTAAAAAAGCAGCATGTCGTCTATGGGCCATCGTACACCCATGATCCCCCGCGTGGTGTCGCTGCATTTCGTCTTGCGTGTGTAGGTACTGTGTAAGAGTTTAGTGGTGTAGGCTGTTTCACGAGAGCCATGCAGTGCTGTACAGCTACTCTAATCTAATGATACGCATTTCTAGTTCATTTGCTTCTGATTCAATTCATTGCCATCGGAAACGTTCTTTTTTAGATTTCGTCGGCCCAAGTCAGTGTGACGAATAATCAAACGTTGGCATGGTGTTTGTTCTATTCAGCTGGGAGTTTTATTTCAAATCACTTTTATAGTAACATGTCTGTCAGGGGCCAAATTCCTGACATGGTGAAATGGTTATCACCTTGCTCTCCAATTCTTTCTACCGCACCGTACTAATAGGAGCGTGAACGGACCACTAAGCATTGTGACTAAGAGTCCCTGTGACCCAGGTTAAAAGAACACCACTCGTATCTTGATGACCATTGTAGCTCAGTTTATGCATGATATACTCCCGTATTAATGTTATTTTATCCTGTACAAATTGCGATGATAGAAGCTGACTTGTCACAGCGTATCAAGACCAACGAAGACTCCTACTGCGAGTTACTGTATCTAATAGGAGAAACAGTCGTAGTCATCATCAAGGTTAGGGTGGACTGCGCTTGCTGTTGTCTCGTAATCGAACGGTGTCATGGTGTTTATGCCAAGATGTTTCTGGGGATTACATAAATAAGACCACAAGCTGTATCAACAGACAACCAGGAGGGCTTCATCATTTCTGAGAAAGCGATATCACCATAACGTACAAAATGTCTCAAATATATTATCTATGCCAAACACTTTGGCGGGGGCAAAATGGAGATGCTGGTGTAGAGGCTAAAAATGTCCGGTGTCTAAAAGTGTCCGGTTCCTATCTCCAAACCTGCAGGTAGTACATTTTTCTTCACATTTAGAACTCAGGGCGGAATCTTCTTCCTAAGAAGAGATACTTAATAGGACTGATTGAAGTTGTGGTTTAAGGACCGTTTCCCATACGGATTTCGCGGCCCATGATCTCAAGGTTTTATTTAAATTTCAAGGTACATTTCTTAGTTCAGTCAAGATCTTTTCAAGCGATTTATTTTAGAATAAATAAATAACAAGGGGAGAGCAAAGGGAGATATGAAAAAAAGAAAACAAGAATCGTCTATGAGGTACAAGTTCGTCGGTCTGTTTTGGTCAGATTATACTTGTAAATAATGCGTTAATTATTCATTGTACTTGTAATCGCGTCAATGATTCCTTGATGCGTACGAAGGGGTACCGGTACAAACATAAAGCCGTCCAGAAAAAAAAACTGGGAGAACCATGGGCGTCGTCGGCATTTATCGAGAGGGTGTTGTTTCCTACGCTTGGTTTAGAGAGCCCAGTACTTTGATGTCCAATATAGGAAAATAACATGCAGATCTACACTGAGAGGGAGTCCTTGAGAACTGGGCTGGTTCTTCCAGAAATCTCTGCCTTTAACAGTGCTTGGAGTGTGTATCGAGGTACAGGATGGCAGACTACGTCCTACATTGCGCGAAAGTCAATGGCTCATATTCTGTATTAAACAACCGTCAGATCAGTGACATCTCAGGGGTAACGCTGCTGGTCTTGTTTAGGATTGAGTATTCTGTTTACGGACGTTCTTTTTCTGTGGGTCAATTAGGGCGCTGTTTTAAGGGATACTAATTCCAAGGACATTTTTATAACCATCACACCGGTCGCGGCATCTGATTGCTGAGCTGTATGGATGGGAATAAGCTGAACGGAAGTACGGATCCTGAGAGTTGATTGGTTGACTGGATACGTGAAGATAAGCAGAATGGAATGTAGTGCCCAACTTGACACCTGACTATACAGGTGGAGACAAACAAAGGTCCATCTGTGGTTTAGTAAATTTATCTAAATCTTTGCGCACCATTTCCTGAGTGCCTTTGATATATTTACATTATATGTATAGTGTTCTTTCTAAATAAAACAGACCATGGGTGAATATAGTGCAGAGATGATACCCTTCCATGCGTTAAATTCATATACACAAATAGATGTATAAGTTTAGATTAATAAAACAAACCGCCACAGATGGACAATTTTTTTATTTACTCACCCTTCTGTGAGACCCTGGCAGTTAATTAGATAGCTGGACCTGCGCGAATGAGCAGAATAGTAACGGTGACAGTTGATTAGATAGCTGAAAATCAGGAATAAGCAGAAGTGTCGATCTTGACAGCTGGTTGGTGAGATGGACATGTGCATAAGCAGCATGGAAGTGCCGATGATACCAATTAATCAGTGGGCTGTATAGGTACGAATATATATATATATATATACAGGCCGGGAGTCGCCGTCCTAGCATTTGATCAGAGAGATGGATAGGTGAAATTAATAAGTTTGCATAACAGAACGGAAATGCAGATATTATCTTTGATTGACTAGCTGGATAGGTGTGAATCATCAGAACAAGTGATGAGGCTTACAGTTGATTAGACAGTTGGATCGTTGTGGAGGAACAGACTAGATATGACAGTTGATTGACGCAATGAGTAGGTGTGAATGAGCCAGGACAAAGTGTCAGTCCTGACAGATGCTAGAGAATTAGATCGCTGTGGGTAAACAGACGGTAATTGACAATACTGTCAGTTGACTGGCGCGATGAATAGATGCGAATGAGCCAGTACGAAGTGTCGGTTCTGACAGATGCTACGTAACTAGATCGTTGGAGGTAAACAGGCGATAATTGACAATACTGTCAGTTGACTGGCGCGATGAATAGATGCGAATGAGCCAGTACGAAGTGTCGGTTCTGACAGATGCTACATAACTAGATCGTTGGAGGTAAACAGGCGGTAATTGACAATACTGTCAGTTGACTGGCGCGATGAATAGATGCGAATGAGCCAGTACGAAGTGTCGGTTCTGACAGATGCTACATAACTAGATCGTTGGAGGTAAACAGGCGGGAAATGACAAACCTTATCAGTTGATTGGCGAAATGAATAGATGCGAATGAGCCAGGACGAAGTGTCGGTTCTGACAGATGCTAGAGAACTACATCGCTGTGGGTAAACAGGCGGTAAATGACAATAATGGCAGCTCATTGGCGCGATGAATAGGTGCGAATGAGTTAGGACGAAGTATCGGTTCTGACAGAAGCTAGAGAACTAGATCGCTGTGGGTGAACAGGCGGTAAAAGACAATACTGTCAGTTGACTGGCGCGACGAATAGGTGCGAATGAGCGAGTGCGAAGTGTCGGTACTGAGAGAAGCTAGATAACTAGATCGCTGTGAGTAAACAGGCGGTAAATGACGACTGGCAGTTGATTGGAGCGATGAATAGGTGCGAATGAACTATGACGAAATGTCGGTTCTCAGGGATGCTACATAACTAGATCGTTGGAGGTAAACAGGCGTGAAATGGCAATCCTGGCAGTTGGTTGGCGAGATGAACAGATGCGAATGAGCCAAGAAGAACTGTCGGTTCTGATAGATGCTAGAGAACTAGATCACTGTGGGTAAACAGGCGGTAAATGACAATACTGGCAATTGACTAGCGCGATGAATAGGTGCGAATGAACCAGGACGAAGTGTCGGTTCTGACAGATGCTAGAGAACTAGATCACTGTGGGTGAACAGGCGGTAAATGACAATACTGACAGTTGATTGGCGAAATGAGTATATTCTAATGAGTCGGGACGAAGTGTCTGTTCAGACGGATGCTAGAGAACTAGATCACTGTGGGTAAACAGGCGGTAAATGACAATACTGGCAATTGACTGGCGCGATGAATAGGTGCGAATGAGCCAGGACGAAGTGTCTGTTCAGACAGATGCTAGAGAACTAGATCACTGTGGGTAAACAGGCGGTAAATGACAATACTGGCAATTAACTAGCGCGATGAATATGCGTGAATGAACCAGGACGAAGTGTCGGTTCTGACAGATGCTAGAGAACTAGATCACTGTGGGTGAACAGGCGGTAAATGACAATACTGGCAATTGACTGACGCGATGAATAGGTGCGAATGAGCCAGGACGAAGTGTCTGTTCAGACAGATGCTAGAGAACAAGATCGTTGTGGGTAAACAGACGGTAAATAACAACACTGGCAGTTGATTGCTGGGCTGTATAGGCGTGGATTAGCAGAATAAATTTGAGAAAATGGCACTTTATTAGAGACCTGAATATTGATAATGGTGAATAAGCCAGAGCGGATTGGCAATTCTGGCAACTGGTTAAGGGGTGGATAGGCTGGAATAAGAAGAACTGAAATGGCGATCGTTGGTGTTGATTGATGAGCTGGGTAGTTGTGACTAAGCTAGAACGGAGTTGCCATTCTGGCAGTTGATTAGATAGGTGCATGGGTCGGTGTGAATACGGTAAGAAAGGGTGGCAACATATGTCCCGCGACCCAATCAACTGTTTATGGATATAGCCCATGTTATTATGATTGATGCTCATGTCAAATTGAAAGATTATTGTTTTCGATTGGTGGTTATATATAGTTCTCCAAGGCACTCCGATTTTACATTGAAAGCAAACCGAAGAAATACGAAGAATATGACAGCCACGGGCGGCTAGGGTGAAGCCTGCTACCGTGATACGCCGTTGGCGCAATGTTACAGGCACAGATTTCTAGGGTCACAGATTTCTAGGATCCCTATTTTTTTTATTTTTTTTGGACAGCGCACGGTCTAATTGACGGAAATAATGCCTATAATAACCACCAAGACATTCCACGACAATATTATGAATTAAAAGAGCAATGTACAGTCACGGGACGGCGGAAGCAATTGGTGATTGGAGGGGCCACTATCACAGCATAATAGGCGAGGGTTCAGGGGCGGTCTAAGCCCCGGATGCTCCAGGGGTCGTACATGACCGGGTACACGTTCTGGCATATTTCCAAGCAATACAACTAGAAATTTTCGCCTGTTTGTTGTTTCGCATAACATTTTTTATTTCTAAATATTCGCCGTCAAGCACATGATGATGTTCGGAAGTATAAAGAATTATCATTTCAATTGAAAGTACGAGCGTCTAGTCCGTTATTCAATATTCAGCCGTCGTCCTTTAAAGAATTTCTGCCTCCATAATTTAAAGACCTAATTCATATAACAGCATTAGCACCAAATTCAAGCAAAAGAAATCCTAGTATGCATAAAAATGCAAGAGACGAGCGGTTAACCGTTTTCATTGATGCCGGCAAGACATCATGATATTTCGAAAATGTCAAATCTGTATCGCTGATCAGTATTCTTATTCCATATGATTTTTCGACTCAAATTCGTTATCTAGAGTATGATGTATCTCGGTGACGCTCTGATTGTGAGTGTTCATATGAACACCATGAGCACCTTAAAATACATGAGTTTATAAGGCCCCTATAGCTCTGGGTTAAGCGGTATTAGACACGAGTCACGAAACTTAACGCCTTAAATCTTGCACGCTATACGCTCGTCTGTTGTATCAGCATGCGATATGTATCGCCAAATTTGAGAAACTTTGAGTAGAGGCGCTTGGGGAAGAAGCTCCATTTTATAAGTCTCTGCAAAAATGTCTTGCGACGGTTCATTAAGTTTTGACCATGACACTAACAAAATTCACCTTATAAATGAGCAAAGATGCCCTTCATGCTTATTAGAAAGTAAAATCTGCATTGAATACAGATATGTTTTTTTCACTCTACTTCATTGATATTTTTCTTTCTTTCTCTGCCTTGTGTTTGTTTGGTTTTTTGTGGCGTGCGTGTTTTTTTTTGTTTTTTTTTTATGAAAATATTGGGGGTCCATGCCCCCACCCCGTCCCTGATGTACAATTAATAAATCCTTACAGCTTGATGCTTAATTATATAGACTTTAATTCATGCGTCCAACAAAAACTTCCGTATATATACTCCTCTCTCTCTCTCTCTCTCTCTCTCTCTCTCTCTCTCATTGGTTAATCCTCGTGTACTTGTAGGCCTATGTACGATCCGTTTATGTTAAATGAGTGTTAAAATATTTCATGATATACGCACGAACTTAAAAATACGATTAATGTAATCTCAACAATGAAAATTTCAGTATTTGGGATTAAACGCATTGTGATGATGAGACGCGAAATCCGTTTATCTGAGAGCTTATGAATAAATTGTACCTGGGAGAATACACAGGCCCACGCGCCGTATTCGTCGTTGTTTTCGAGGAATTTCAATTGAACACGAGGGAAAACTTTGATATATGACCATTTCACGATTTGTTCCCATATTGAGTACATGTGCACGGCTGGTCGATATCTGGTGTACAGAGAATATAATTGTCCAAACATGAACAATAACTGGAGAAAGTGCAAGTGTATCATTTCCATGAGAAATTGAGCCAATCAACTCTATAAATTTCTCCTATATATAACATCCTAGATTTTCTAAGAGTACATCTGTCCATTATTGGGTAAACAGTTTACTGGTCGTTATTGTATATATATCTTAGAATCACAGTGACTTGGGTAGTAGTGGGTGTCTTCGTCGATGTTTCGCGTTGCTGTGAATATATATATATATATATATATATATATATATATATATATAGTGAAAAGGTAAAAGAGTCTAACGAGAAGAAATATAAATGAAAAAAAGATTAACTGCCAACACGGTCATATATATATATATATATATATATTTTTTCAGAATATAATTTTTTCCCACCTTTTCATACACCACAATGACAGTTTATCATAAAAATTCGTTCTATACGATCTACATCGATCTACATATCCCTCATCTATTTACATACCCTTCATCTATCTACATACCCCTCATCTATCTACATACCCCTCATCTATCTACATACCCCTCCTCCACTGAATATAGATACAGATATAGTAGAGGAGGGGCATGTAGATCGATATAGGTCGTATAGAACGCAATTTTATGACATCCACTGTCATTGTGGGAAATATTTATATTCTTGAAAAAAAATATATATTTTTATTCAGAACAACAACGTCGACGAAGATACCCACTGCTACCCAAGTCGCTGTGCTAAGAAGGCTTGGTTCATACAGCCTGCAGGAATCAAATATGGTAATTGTTGCCACGGAGTTCCATTTATGGAAACGGCTCTAACTGAGATCGATTTGATTAAATGCAGGACTACTGCATGCGTTTTATAATCCTGGTGTAATATTTGGTTCCTAAATCAGGAGGAACGTGTTTCCTTATGTAACCGTCACGGTTCAACTTGGGTTCGATTTGGTTTTTGATGAGACCAAGATTTCCTGCTATCCTGGTTTCATAAGCGGTTCCACTGACCACAGATAGTGACTTATTCTGAAATTTCAAGTTTTGCTGCACCCTCTCTAGGTTGATGGAGTTTTCCCTTTTATTTGGTCCTTCAGCCAAATAGAAGAACTCGACCCCCACTGTAAAAATATATTTTTCGTCGGAGTCGAATACGCTCTCTTTAGCTCGACACTCTTCCGTTCTGTGGACTGTTTTCTGCCTTCCTTTGTGTTGCCTCGTATGTGACGATAACAACCGAAATGCGGAGAGTTATGTATCCATTGACGCTAATTAAGACTGCCGCGTAGCGTCGCAGTCTTATTGAATCAGCTTGGTCTCATGGGGGCCAAAATCGCTTTGTCCGCAAGATTGCGAAAAAACAAAGCAGAGTTGAGACTTACCGTCACAGGGCCAAATGTGGAGAAGATATTGAACTAGAAATTCGTACCAATTTGGGCTGTCTCAGATAAACGGAAGTCTGTTTTTCAAGCCCAAATTGTTTGTGTAAAATGCTGAACCGGAAGCTCAAAATCCAAAATCCCCCCCGAAAAAACTGCGCGGAGATGTCTTTGCGCATACTGTAAAGTGGGCTCTCGCGAGACTTTTACGACAGCTTCTTGGGAGTGATCTCCCTTTATGTAATTAATCTTCTCGCTGAGGGCGCTGTGGTTAGCGAAGCTTGAAAGGCAAAACTAATGGATAAATAAAAAGAACTGCACTAGATTGATGGCACGATCTGGCCTGTATTTCTATCAAGTGTTCATGCCTGGCAACAGTAATTCGATAACCAGAACGGGCGGAGTGATCGTTTTATTGCGGAGAATAAAAGCTGAATTAAACTTTGTCACGGAGTATTTTAATCGGAAGAAAATCGTGCTTGCCAACACGGGCAGCTAACACATGAACATGAACGTTGCGTTGCCCGTGCCGATTTTGACTTGCTTCAGACACGCTAACGTAGCACTCGCGAGTTGATCTAGTGAAGGCAACAACAACAACAACAACAATTATTTTGCTTGATTATTTGTCACGACATTTTCATTTGGGAACTCGACTTATCTCTTGAAGAATTCAATATTTATCCACTATAACACATTTTTTTTGCGCGTGTTTCGCGCGCATTTTCCCATCGATAAAAAACAATTGTTTGGGGCAAAACTCAATTTCAAAATTTCTCAAAAATTCAATTCTTCAAATTCAAGTTTTTATTCTGGGTTTAATACTAACATAGATGAAAAAGTGGCTAACCCCCCCCCTGCTGTTATGATATTTAAGAAAATATCGTTCCAACAAATTTAATCTCATAATTGAACCTTTTGTTGACATGTTTCACTGAACTCCCTAATAGTGGAACAGTCTGGTGAGAGAAATGAGCCCACCGAGTCAACATCCATCTTAGCATGCTGAGGGGATTTCACGTTTCGCTTAAGACTGTCCTTAGCTCAACGCTATGATTCGGCATGTATTTCACATGATGCCATCTCTCGGCTGCAAAGGATATATTTCTGGAGGGACATAATCCTGTTCGAAAGTTGTTCCTGAAGCATCAAGTCACATGCCCGCCGCATTTAAACGAGCCAATGAAATTATCTGTATTTAAATATTTTGACCTGGGTATTTCAGACATGTCAGTCTCACTTGAGTGCAGAGGCGCAAGACTGGGGGATTCTATGCGAGACAAAAACGAAGTTGTGCGAATCAGCTACTTTAGTTCTCACTCTACATGCTTATTTGTTTTTCTTAAGAAAAATCATATTGCAAACGACCTTACCTATTTCAAAAATACTCGATAAGTCTGCGGTTATACTGGCAGGGCAGAGATCTCTTCAAATCTAATCAAGTTTGTATCCAGCCTTGTATAGTACACGATAGGTGACTACAGGGAACCTTGTTAAACCTGGAAAAGCTACCCGACAAGCTGTATTGCGCACGGTGTTCCCGGTTTGAAGATCCTTACATGACGAACTTCTATGTCGCCCCTATATCGACTACAGAAATACAAAGCAAGAGCTACGGGTCATCCTCAAGCCTTGCTATTATGGCCGGCCTCCATTGTGGCCGTTTCGTTTCCTTGCACGCACAACGTTCAGGGAATTGAACAAAATTTTAATGGTTTGAAGAGATGATAACTGCAGATAATTTTTGAAAATTTCAGTCTCATAGGATAAATTTTTCCTAGTAAAATGTAATTGAAAGAGAATTCATCATACTTTTTCATTTCAAATTCTGTCGGGAGATTTCAGATTCAAGTCATAGAAATAAAAGAAAAATATCTAAAACTACCTTTTATTAGTCCCATCAATTCTCTTCTAGAATTTTATCATGTATTGTTGTTGATTTTAATCATTACCTTGAAACAAGGGACTCTGAATCAAATGCTACTCTACCTCTACAATAAAAATGCATGTATTTACCATTATTCGAAGACACTGTTGTGGCGCCAAAAGTAGAAAACATTTTCTCACACAAAAACTTCTCAAAACTGTCAGAAATTTAGTCGATGGACTAAGTAATTTCTGAATATATATATATACACAAGGTCATTTCAGATGAAAGAGTTTCACAGTTTTCCCGCAAAATCTATTTCGCAAAACGGTCATAATCAGCAATGTTGCTCACTCTTAAAAAAGTTGGGTTTTCATCTGGGACGCAGGTGCGCGACCTAGATCAGCTTCGGAGACGAAAAGCACACCAAAGCTGCTTCCTGAGTAGCAGATTTATTTGTTTGAAAAGCTCAAAAACACCTCAAAAAACGGCCATAATGTGATCAAGCTGATCCGTACCTTTAGGTCAAAACAGGAGCTGAGAACAGTTCAAGTCATACTTGCATTCAGCCTCCTAGTCCGAACAGCCTTCGTGACCTCATGACCTTTCCGAATATGCCCATTTGAAAACAATTAGAAGCCAGCAATCTGTCGTATATTTCATCCCGTTTGTACTCAAGTTGTGAGTAATATTAGTAGTATAGTCTCCGCATTTAAAGTCAGGTTTTGCCGGGGGAGATAACTCTTGCATCCGCCAGGGGGCGCTGTTGTGGTGGTGGATACGAGCTTGGTATGTATGAGGGTCTGGTTGAATGGGGCATGATCTGTGAACATGATAGGACATGTACTGACCTGTCTGTGGGGTTTTTCCCACAATGTCGTTGACGTCCGTGTCTCTTCGGTCACCTTCCGAAGAGACACGGAGATCACCGAAGAGACACGGAGGTCACCGAAGACACACGGAGGTCACCGAAGATGTCACGGAGGTCACCGAAGATGTCACGGAGGTCACCGAAGAGACACGGAGGTGACGGAAGATGTCACGGAGATCACCGAAGAGACAGGGAGATGCCCGAAGATGTCACGGAGGTCACCGAAGAGACACGGAGGTGCCCGAAGAGTCACGGAGGTGCCCGAAGAGTCACGGAGGTGCCCGAAAAGACACGAATGTCACGGAAAAACGTATAAAAGTGGGAATTTTTAGGGCATTGCTGCATTCATTGGCCTGCCGATCGGAGCTACCTGACCAACCTGAGCCACCCTCACCACAGCAGCTAATACCAGTGTAGCCTCAACACCTACCTGACGAGGAGCGATTTGCCTGACCCAGCTTGCCTCACCAGCACCCGTAAGAAATGTTTTATATAAATTTATTTATTTATTTATTTTTGGCCAAAATGCCCACTTTCGCTACTATTCGTACTGATGACGTCACCGATGACGTCACTGATAAATCGGGGTCTACATAATGTTTTATATTTATTTTATGGATACCCCCCCGTTTCAAAAAAAATTATTTTATGGATACCCCCCCCCCTCGTTTACATATAGAGTTTCAAAAAATTATTTTACTTCCAAAAATTTTTTTTTAGGTACATGATGTGCGGGACCTCGTGTTAATTTTGTGCACCATTAGAAGTCCCCTTTCGGGATTAATTGGTTGGCCGTGAAAACGGCCGTTTTTTTTAATAGTAGGCCTATTCCTACTCTTCCAACACTTGTTGCATGTCTTGTGGGATGATGGTGACTCGTTTGGCATGGATGGCGCACTGGTTCGCCCGCTCGAACACCTCCATCATGTAGGATTCACTGGCCTCTTGAAGAGTCATGACGGCGGAGCCCTGGAATCTAAAATCCGGCTTGAATTGTTGTGCGATTTGTTGTGCTAGGCGTTGGAATGAGAGCTTTCTGATCAGAAGTGTACTGTTGTTTGTATACCGGCTGATTTTCCGTAGGGCGACGGTGCCTGGCCTGTATCTGTGGTGTTTCACTCCTCCGGTAGCTGGGGAGTTCTTCCTGCCTGCCTTGGTGGCCATCTGCTGAGCTTTCCCTCCGGTGTATCGTCTTGGTATTCCTTTTGTACGCATGATGAAATCTGTGTTGTGCAACTCTAGGTCAGAATCTCTGGCGTTTATCTCGTAGGAGCGGACCTCAGCGAAAGCACACCGTTGGGACCCCAAGTCGTAGGCCCGTGTCGGCCAAACAGACAAAAATGTGTTTCTTGCCGATCTACAAACCAGGCTAATTTTTCCATACACCAGCGTTGATGTGTAAAAAAATAAAAATAAATCAACTTTGAGAAGTTTTAGTGTAATCCTAAAAAATTCTTAGGGCTCACGTATGAAGAACTGTCATTTTTTGCCATTTTCCTTTGTCTGAAAGGGCCACTTTCACCTCATCATGGTGTTAAAAGCTCGGTAAATTTGAAATAAATTCACCAACATCTCTTAAAAAGCTTTAGGATTTCCCCTAAGAAGGTTCTAATGTGATCCTGAAAAATTTACGAAGTTTATGGATGGGGAAGTATGAATTTTTAACTTCCAAACTCGGGGGGTATAACACACGGCTATTTACATGCAGTATATTCACTGCCAACATGGTTGGAGGGGGAGGGGGGGTATTTGTTTACATTTACACCGGAATTTACCTCCAATATTTCTCCTTGTGTACAATCCGGCCAGGATATGAAAATCTACATATTATCTTGAAGTGTGAAGTTTCCAGATGCAGATATAAGCGGAGAAATTTTTGTTTTCTGACAAAAACATTGGCACATTCTGTGTATGATGAACCATCGCACCAATTTTGAGCTGAAGAAAACGACATATTTCACAACTTTCGGCAGATTTTCAGTACCCGTAACTTATGAAACTGAAAATTTTAAGTCATTAGCGTGTTCCTGCTAACAATGATTTACTGTCAACCATGGAGATGTACGGAGATATTTCACATTTTCTTGAACTGATCAGAAATTCACGCTTTACTGCGTCATCAACACCGTTAGACATTTTGGGCTCACACAAATCCGTTCGCCAGGTACAAATAACGCGTGTAGATATAATTTGAGAACAGCCAACATGAGTTTGTGGTGTGATAGAAGGATAGCTTACGTTTATTTCGCCCTACATCCATTGAATTTCACACGAAATTATCGGTTTTGGCCAAGATACAGCCTCATGACATTGCGGTAGCAACTTCGCTGTTTATATTTCAGTCATGACGTCATCATTTCGTTCAAATTTACCGGGAACCCCCTTATATGATTTTAGCAAAATTTACGTAGCCCTGCATCGTATATTATCGTTGGGTTGGCCTGGTTATTTTTTTAGCATAAAATTAATAAAATTAATCCAAACATACAACTCTGGGTGAATTTAACATCATAGTAGGCAACATTGGCCGTGGCGCAGTAGATAGCACACCAGGCTGTTGATCAATAGGTCCCGGGTTCAAACCCCACTCGCGCGGGACTTCTTTTTTTTTTTTTTTTTTTAAATATTATTGTGTACTACGGAAGCCTATTCGTAGTTTTCCCCTTATTATTTTTTCTTTGCAAGAAAAAGGTATTACGTTTTACCAGTATTTTATTTTTAAAAAAATTGAATATTTCAATAACAATCGGATTCGTGCGGTTAGGCCAAAACAGTACCAAGTATTGTATTATTGTGTAGAATTCAGTACAAAAATAATACTTTTTTTTTTAATATTATTGTTTTTCCTTAGTATTATTTTTTGTTTGCAAGAAAAAGATATTAAATTTTACCAGTATTTTATTTTTAAAAAACCTGAATATTTCAATAACAATCGGATTCGTGCGGTTAGGCCAAAACAGTACCAAGTATTGTATTATTGTGTAGAATTCAGTACAAACAAAAAAAATACTAGACATCGTTGGTACAAGGACACGGTATTTACCCCAAGCGTATCCTCTCGCCGTACACTGAAAATCATAACTGAGTAAATTTAGATAAGTGAGTAAACCTCTTGTCTCTCCAGTAACACACATAAATGTTAACGCCGTGTGTAAATTTACTCCCTTACGGTGCTTGGTGTGTAAGAAAGTGTCACTGCGGTACGTCATATTCAAGATAACGATGTGGGGGATTGGGTAACTTTGACATGTTGAGCTGGGATAATTCACCTTGCGGCGCAGAGGATAGTAACAGTAACATGTAGTAGTATAAAAAACGCATTTCAAACCCTATTGACCTGGCAACGATGAGGTGTATCTTCGCATTTTAGTAGTATAAAAAGTGTGAACCCTATTGACCTTACCCCTCCAAAGAAATACGTTAAGAATTCGTCATCAATTCATTGTGTTAAAGTCAAAATCTGCTCTATTACAGGGTATATATGACCAGGATGAGGCGACGTGAACGTTCAAGGTCTCCTCTGAGACGTGACAATACGAGAGGCGAACAAGACTTTCCAGGGGATCCAGATATGCCTCCCACTGACGCCTTGCCCGAAGACCACCCTGTGAGTGAGATTTATCGGCGCCATTGGAACACCATCCCACGATGTTTCCACCGTCATCGACCTATTCAAGATATCTACAATTTTCGACTACAGGATCTCACGTATCTTTCTAACTATGCCGAGAACATTTTTACAGACCAAGTTACAGCTTTCAAGTTGAATATGACATTCGGGTACATCTTACGGCACAAAGAGACGGATCAACTGCGGTATTTTTACCCTAGTAATAATACCTATGTGTTTGATCAACCCTTCACCATCACCAATCGTGCGTCACTGGAACCACTCATCGAGCAGATCACTACGTTGGATCCGTTGGAATGGGCGCGTCTGCAACGGCCCAACACCAAATGGAATGTGGAAATGGTCACCAACGTGACATTTTTCGTCACCAAATTGAGAGATCTTCCCATCGGTGCTCCTGTCATTCTACCACCTTGGCTGCTCCGTCGAAAAGGACTGTATGCATTAACGGGAGGTTGGGGTGGCCCCTACAAAGACCAGAAATGTTTGTTTCGGTGTTTAGCCGTTCATTTGGACCAGTGTGATCCCAAGGCTTGTGATAGAAGGGCCAATATCTATTTGAGACAATATTTAGAGGAACAAGACCTGGACGCGCGGCAGTATCGGGGAGTCCCGTTCAAGTATTTGGATGTCGTAGAATCACTGTTCCAGGTCAATATCTTTGTGTACCGTTTAATACGGGAAGAGGAGAAGGATGAGGAGGAGGATACATTTGTGTCTGAATTGGTTCATCGCTCAGCGGAACGGTATGCCTGCACCATGAAAGTCAATATCTTCGACGAAGGCGGGGTGAATCATTTTTCCCTGATCTACGATATGAGCCTGTACACCCAGTCCTACAGTTGTTCTCAATGTCATCGGGTGTTTGACCGTTCTCACGACTTACATCGGCACGAGAAGCGAAAATTTCCCGGCGGTGTGTATCATAACACGCCTACTATTTTCGAGGAACTGGCTGATGAAGGGATTGTGATATCAGGAGAGCATCGTTATTTTCCTTACCGGGCATGTTATGATTTCGAGGCGATTTTGGAACCGATGGACGCGGCCTCGGCGAAAACACAGTGGACGCAGCGCCATATTCCCCTGAGTGTCAGCATTTCCACCAACGTGCCCGGCTATGACGCTGCGTCTGTCTGTTTCGTGTCCACTGGGGACTCCCATGACTTGATTATCCGGATGATGGTATATTTAGAGGAAGTGAGTGCGGCTAGTACAGAATTATTGCTGTCCAAGTTCCAGGACATACTGGACCAACTCGACGACCGGATGCCTACACCTGGTGTATCGTTCAGCGACGATGAAGAGTCAGAGACGGAGTCGGAGACCGAGGAGTCAGATAACATTCAGCCACAGGATGTACCTTTACCTAAGCCATACGCGGAGAAATTGAAAACCCGCTTCCTGCAATACTTAGGCCAGTTACCCGTGCTCGGCTTCAACTCGGGTCGATACGATCTCAACAAGGTGAAGGAATTTCTCTACCCTTACTTGGCCCAGTCCATTACCATCAAGTCCGTCATTAAAAAGATCAATAACCACATGGCCCTCACCACCACATCACTCCATTTCCTGGATGTACGCAACTACTTAGCTCCCAATTACAGCTATGATCAGTGGGTGAAGGCCTATGACTGTGCACAAACCAAAGGGAGGTTCCCTTACACCTATATGTCGACGCTCGACCGCTTGGAGGAAACACAGTTGCCACCCCGGGACGCTTTCTTTGACAATCTGAAGCAGGTGGAATGTTCGGAAGACACGTACCGGGAACTACAGCAGGTATGGAACGACCAACATATGCAGACCTTGCGAGATTTCCTCATATGGTACAACAACTTAGATGTGGTTCCCTTCCTCGAAGCGGCCGAGAAAATGGTTCAACTGTTCCGACATCAAATGCACGTCGACATATTCAAGGAGTGCTTGAGTTTACCAGGTCTCGCGCTTCGCCATCTTTTTCAAGATTGTCCTACTTACTTCTCGCTGATACAACAAAAAGATGAGGACATGTATGATTGCTTAAAGCAGAACATCGTCGGCGGACCCAGCCTTATTTTTCATCGCTACCACGAGAAAGACATCACCACCCTTCCAAGTGGGAAACCCTGTGCCAAAATCATTGGATTCGACGCCAATGCCCTGTATCTGTGGTCTCTCGCCCAACCCATGCCCAGTGGTCATTATACGCGCTGGTTGGCGGACGGCCGGCATTTCACACCTCAACGTACGCCGTACAAACATCTCGCTGACCAGTGGTTGGACTGGGAAGCCGATCGACGGGGAATTTATATACGACACCAAGCCAACGCCACAGAGAAGCGGATAGGAGATCGACGACTCCCCGTCGATGGGTTTGCTATTATCCACAATAAGCCCACCGTATTCCAGTTTTATGACTGTTACTGGCACGGCCACCAATTTCATTTCAGCGCTGGACGTTTCAACGAACGACGTGGGAAATCGGCAGAAGAACTACGGGCAGAAGTGGTGGAGAATGGAGATTACGTCAAAGAGTTGGGGAACGATCTTATCGAACTGTGGGAGTGTGAATTTCACACCATGTGCCAGGCCCTCCCACACTTACGCGACTTCCTTAAAGCGCGCGAGTACCCCCTCAGTCGCCGACCACTCCTGACCCTGTCACAGCTTTTCGACGCCGTTCGTTCCGGGGCCCTGTACGGATTTGTGGAATGCGACCTCCATGTTCCCGACAATCTCAAGCCACTCTTCGCCCAGTGCCCGCCTATTTTCAAGAACACGCTGGTGAGTCGGGCTGACAGTGGGGAGACCATGGGCGCCTATGCTGAGGAACAAGACGTACTTCAACAACCTCGTCGAATGTTGATTGGGAGCATGTGGGGAGAGAAAATCTTGCTGGGTACTCCGCTACTACAGTGGTACATGAGCCACGGCCTCGAAGTGACGCGCGTGTACCAAGTGATACAGTATACACCCAACTCCTGTTTTGCGCGGAATGCCCATACCGTGACGTCTGCTCGTCGTCAAGGCGATAGAGATCCCAGTAAGGCCATTATCGGTGAATCCTGGAAGTTGACGGGCAATGGCTATTATGGCAAAACGGTGACCAACCAAGACAAGCACGTCAACGTCAATATCTGTACTACGCTGACTGTTTCGGTCCGTCGACGTCATCGACGATAATACGTATGAAATCAGTTCAGCCAAGAAGACCATTCGTTACAACTTACCGCTCCAAATTGGATGTATGGTATACCAGGTGGCCAAGCTGAGGATGCTCCAGTTTTTATATGATTTCATGGGTGTGTATTTCGATCCATCCGATTGGCAACTCATGGAGATGGACACGGACTCTGCCTATATGGCCGTCTCTAATGCGGATTGGGAGTCACTCGTCAAACCTGAATTACGTGCGCAATATGAGGCAGAACGGGACCAGTGGCTACCTCGACTTGACCATTACCAGTACGACAAGCGGACGCCAGGCCTCTTTAAGCTAGAGTGGAGTGGGGATGCCATGATCGCCCTCTCCTCCAAGACGTATTACTGATACGGTGGAGATGGAAACAACAAGTTTAGTTGCAAAGGAGTCAACCGGCGCGACCCTGCTATCGACAAAGCCCTCTACCTGGACGTGCTCAAAAGCCAGACCAGTGCGAGTGGCACTAACAGAGGATTCCGGGTCGTCGACCACCAGATGCGAACGTACATCCAGAAACGAGATGCATTAACATTTTTCTACCCGAAACGCAAAGTCCTTTCCGATGGAGTCAGTACGACGTACCTGGACTTGTGAATACTACATATATTATCTTTGACGGTATACCCGGACTTGTGAATTCTAATGGACATACATATTTGGACTCTAAATTACTCTCTATATACATTACACCATGAGTTTGTCTAATTGTGAACTCCATTCTTTTGAATTAGTACTCTATATACAACAGTTCGATGACTTGGTCTGTGAACTATACTCCACTGTGACTTCTCTCTATATACGTGTCCACCTTAATTCTTGTTTGCACCAGTTTCACGTTCTTATATACTTGTATATACATTCTTGTTCACTTGTTCACGTTAATAAATATTCGAACTTCACTTGGGTTTTCATGAAGTTATTTATTGAACAACAACACCGCAAGCGAAACATTCGTACTAACCATGCTCCGGGCAGGTTATATCATATAACATATCATATATATATATGTTGGTTTTCTGGGTATTGATGGGTTACATTTGACCCCGAGCACAGAAGAGTTCTATTTTTTCCTTAGACCTTAGACGTATGGAATGCATGTACTAGAACATCCGGGACCTCTTCAACATCCGGGACCTTTTCAACATCCGGCCCGCCCCGGCCGCAGCGCGCGCGGGTTATCCGGAAGTGCGCGGCATCACCGGAAGTGCGCGGGTTATCCTAGGCCACTGATTGGCTATTCATTGACTGAATCCCCACATGCTTACACAAAAAACACACAAGACAGGGTATTGAGATTTTTTTATTCAGTGAACAACGTGAGAACAACCACGTGAAAAAACTGAAGCCCAGAACAGGGGCTTCGCAACGTTTTGGTATTCTAACACCACGTCTCTGTGCCTTGATCCATGAAGTCTGTTAAATCGGAATGGAGGGGTGGTAGGCCGTACGGGTCAAAGTATTCGCCCTGCTCTTCTGTCAAGTACACGGCCACCCAGTGTTGACCGGATCGATCCATCGGGTCTGTATTCAGGACGTAAGCAGCAGGACACACACGGTCTAATGGGAACACGTCTCGGGTGAACACTCCTTGAAAGACCATGCGTGTCCCTGGATCATTCTCCAGCACGGTGCGCATCTGGTCTGTATCCATGTTAGGTGGCAAAGTCACACAGGACGTTACGGCTTTTATCGATTTGAATAATGTTGTCAAACTCAGCGTAGCAAATCACATTGATGGTTTTCGGTAAAGGTGTCCCGAAATGCAGTTCCAAGCGTAAGTTGCCTTTCTTGACGAGACTCAGTTGATGATCGTTGTCTAAGGTGGGAGTCAGATCGAAACAGAACAAGGTGTACCCTTTGCCGAAATCGTCTCGACTGATCATATTTCCCTCGTCTTGGTTGATTTGGCCAGTTGCTGTGAAGAGGTTCAGATAGCTCCGCATGTAATTATCCGTTCCGAAATTAGGTTGTAAAGGCCGTGCCGGTACCTGTTGGCCATCCACATGCAGGGCCACGAAATTGATGTTGAACGCTTTTAGGTTGAACGGATTCCTCGAGAGAGTCCCATTTTAACTGACGTTCTCCACACAGGCTAGGGTTAAACGCTTGGGCAAATCCCCCAGGAACAGGTTTTCTTGATTGACAATCATATTGCCTTTAGGAACGGAAAATACCTTGGTCTGTACTCGTCGAATCGGGTACTGGGCTGGTTTTTTCTCCAAGGCTCTGATGTGCCCCAACTGTACACCTGGGCTCGGTTTCACTTTGCGTACAGACTTGCCTCTTGGATGACAATGTTATTATCGAGGTCCTCACTCGGGGCCATCAAGGCAAACGCAGGCGTTGCGCGCACTAGTCGTATTTTGACAGGTACTCCATTCAAGAGGTATCGGTCCTGCATGAATAAGTCCGCATGCAGACGTCCCATCATATCGACCGATTGACTCTCTGCTGTGAAATCCACTCTCTCCGTATAGCCGTCATTATCAGGACTCGCTTCCATCTTGCCTGGGGTATCTCGGTAGAACAACGGGGCTGTCAAATACGACTTTTTAGCGTCACGCCCGTAGGATAACAGTGTTTCGATGTAGGCTCGGTACGGGTACGTGTTCGTTGAGGCGCTCAACAGTTTATCACTGAGGGCTATATCCACTTGCTGGAATAGCGAATGAAGCCAGAGATTCACTGGACCCACGGGTGCATCTGCTTTGAGGACTGACCCATCTTTATTGGTGATGTTAGCTTTCACATATAGATACGTATGGGCTAAATCCAGGTAGGTCGTATCTGCGTTGGTAATGGTGAATTCAATGGGGCCTGTGGCTGTAATGCTGGAAAGGGGCACTGGTCTGAGTAGGTGGGACGGTCCATAAATCAAATTCACTGTTGGTAGAAGGACACGACTCGGCATGGATGAAAGCCATCTTTAAGAAAAGATATCCTGGGTCTTCGATGTGCGTCGTCGCTGGGTCGGTCGGCGACTGGTGCGTGATCTCGGTGGTGCAGGTCTTTTATTCCCTACGGTGCGTTGTGCTTTGGCGACCAGGACGCCTCCTGCTTCTTTGGCTCGACGTTTCAGTGCTTCTTTGGGTGCCACACCGCCCAAGACATCACCCGCGACTTGCAGTCCACTGCGTACCGCTTGTTTGCCGATCGCTTTGACCCTACGCGTCACCAAGGGGGGGAACGTTTTGACGATGCTCCCGAGTATGTTCCCCAGCCCATGTCCTCGTTGCATGCGTGTACCTGCAAAGACAGGAAAGCTACCCCCGGCCTGTTTGGTGTAATGATCGACGTAACTGGCTGTATGGCATTGATAAGGCATCTTCATTATGCAAAGTGAACCGCTCGGACTTGACGGAAATGAAGTGTCAGCACCACTTCCCCACGCTCGAATGCAATCGGTTGACCGGTGTCGTCTCTTATATCGATGACGATGGAGCTAATATCGGTCTGACTGACCGGTAGATACACGATGTGCCTGAAACTGTAGGTGACTTGAGCTCCATACTTGCTTCTCGCCGGGCAGACGCGCAGTAGAGGTACGTTGCTGTCTCCGACAATGTGTGCATCGACCACGCCTGAGTAGATGTACAGGCCATACATACCTCCACGCATGTCCATCGGGATGTGGGCTCTCTCGCCGGTGGGGCCAGCGTACCCCGGTAGATTGAGACCCAGCATTTGCTGTAGGGTAGGACTGAGTTCAACACTCACGTTGGGGCTGAGCGTGAGACAGGCCTTGTCGTTGTGTGCGTTGTAATCGAAGTCCACATGATTTTTGAAGGGGAAAGTTTTTATGGGTTGTGAAGTATTCGTGACGTCCCGTAGAGACTTATAATGCATCAGACTTCTCAGTCCACCCATGAACTCCTTGGGAGTATCGTATTGGCCTTCGGGTAGGGTGAGTCGGGTTTCTTGTCCTTCGTAGGTCACCTCGTACCACACTTCATTGGCTCGCACGTTGTTCCACGAGTAAAGGTATTGGATACGAGTCCACATTCCCAGCGTCCAGGTAAATGCAACGGTTTCGGTAACTGGGTCACGTACTTGGTCAAGGTGTTGTCAGGAAACACATCAGCCGAACTGTTACTGGGTAGGGTGAGGTAAAACATGACGACTGAGCTTTTCTGCTGCTGCTCCCGGGTTTAATACTTCTCCCAGCCCTTGGGCGCTAATCGTCGTGATGGTCGCAGTGACTTAGATCTTGGTGGTTGCAGGGGGTGGCGTGGTAAAAGGGGTGAAAAAGTAGGTGCCCGCCGTGGTGGTATCTGGGGGGTGACTCCGGTTCCCACTCGTGGTGTGGTGAGAGTCGTCGTGCACGACTGGGCGATTTGCGCTGCATAAAGGCCCAGCTCTCGGTATTCCCCACCAATTCCTGTGGTACATGCATGTCTTCCAAGCGAAGACCTCCCATCCTCGAGGATTCGTGTGCGACCTGCGTTGACACATCAGGTCATTCACTAAATCCGTCATGTGGGTCCCGGGGACCACCTGATTCTGTACCAGTAGTTCACCTTTATCATTCCAAGTCATGTTAGGATTCTGTTTCATTCGTTGTAATACCAGGCCAGCTTGTTTCTTGAAATATGCAGGTACACTCGTCAAGACTTCGTCTTCCACCCACTGTGGGGCTGTGAGTGGTACCCCTGGTAATGAGGGCTGTTGGAGCGGTGCTGAGGTCGGTGGTGTGTCGCGTGGTGGTGGTGGTGGTGCTGCTGGGGTAGAGAGGGTTTTGTATTGGTCCATGAACGTCATGTGCCGCTGAAGCGTTTCATTGTACTGTTGTACTTTCTCACTGTCGCTTAAACCCGGTCGTTGTAAGATCTGACGCATCTCTTCATCGCGGGTGTTTATCGTTTTCACCGTAGAAGGTACGGGGTACGGTGATTGGAGGTTTTGAAGGAACCGAGGTTCGACGAGGACCATTTTTTTCGTGTGGTTCATTGTCGGCCGAAGAGTCCACCCAATACTGGACCCAACACGGAAGCGGCCAACGGTGCTAAGATGGCCCCGAGAAAGCCGCCTTTCTGTAACACCTTTTTCTTTTGTGTTTGAGAGACTCGCTTCTGGACTAGGGTTCGCAGACCTGTCTTATGCTTGGCCAACTTCGCCTTCTGAGCCGGAGTCAGTGGTACGTTGCCTTTTAAGATATTGAGTCCAATCTCACACAGACAGCACACGAGAGCGGGGTCTGTACCGCGTACAATGGTTCGAACCAACTCGGGTGGGGCCGTCTTCAATACACGGAGCGTCGGGGCGTGCTTCCGTACTCGCGCAGATATCATGTACAACTAATGCTAGAACCCACAACCCTGCCCTTTTTATCTATCTTAGAGAACAGAGACAAAAATCAACCATGATGTGGTATTAATTCTTTTATTATCCCCATCACCAAACACACACTCCCCAGCTGGGGGAGCCACTGTGGGTGTGTTTACATTATTTTTGCATGTACACGTGATGAGTCTCTCCGCTGTCAAATACGACTTTTTAGCGTCACGCCCGTAGGATAACAGTGTTTCGATGTAGGCTCGGTACGGGTACGTGTTCGTCGAGGCGCTCAACAGTTTATCACTGAGGGCTATATCCACTTGCTGGAATAGCGAATGAAGCCAGAGATTCACTGGACCCACGGGTGCATCTGCTTTGAGGACTGACCCATCTTTATTGGTGATGTTAGCTTTCACATATAGATACGTATGGGCTAAATCCAGGTAGGTCGTATCTGCGTTGGTAATGGTGAATTCAATGGGGCCTGTGGCTGTAATGCTGGAAAGGGGCACTGGTCTGAGTAGGTGGGACGGTCCATAAATCAAATTCACTGTTGGTAGAAGGACACGACTCGGCATGGATGAAAGCCATCTTTAAGAAAAGATATCCTGGGTCTTCGATGTGCGTCGTCGCTGGGTCGGTCGGCGAGTGGTGCGTGATCTCGGTGGTGCAGGTCTTTTATTCACTACGGTGCGTTGTGCTTTGGCGACCAGGACGCCTCCTGCTTCTTTGGCTCGACGTTTCAGTGCTTCCTTGGGTGCCACACCGCCCAAGACATCACCCGCGATTTGCAGTCCACTGCGTACCGCTTGTTTGCCGATCGCTTTGACCCTACGCGTCACCAAGGGGGGGAACGTTTTGACGATGCTCCCGAGTATGTTCCCCAGCCCATGTCCTCGTTGCATACCCCGGCCTGTTTGGTGTAATGATCGACGTAACTGGCTGTATGGCATTGATAAGGCATCTTCATTATGCAAAGTGAACCGCTCGGACTTGACGGAAATGAAGTGTCAGCACCACTTCCCCACGCTCGAATACAATCGGTTGACCGGTGTCGTGTCTTATATCGATGACGATGGAGCTAATATCGGTCTGACTGACCGGTAGATACACGATGTGCCTGAAACTGTAGGTGACTTGAGCTCCATACTTGCTTCTCGCCGGGCAGACGCGCAGTAGAGGTACGTTGCTGTCTCCGACAATGTGTGCATCGACCACGTCTGAGTAGATGTACAGGCCATACATACCTCCACGCATGTCCATCGGGATGTGGGCTCTCTCGCCGGTGGGGCCAGCGTACCCCGGTAGATTGAGACCCAGCATTTGCTGTAGGGTAGGACTGAGTTCAACACTCACGTTGGGGCTGAGCGTGAGACAGGCCTTGTCGTTGTGTGCGTTGTAATCGAAGTCCACATGATTTTTGAAGGGGAAAGTTTTTATGGGTTGTGAAGTATTCGTGACGTCCCGTAGAGACTTATAATGCATCAGACTTCTCAGTCCACCCATGAACTCCTTGGGAGTATCGTATTGGCCTTCGGGTAGGGTGAGTCGGGTTTCTTGTCCTTCGTAGGTCACCTCGTACCACACTTCATTGGCTCGCACGTTGTTCCACGAGTAAAGGTATTGGATACGAGTCCACATTCCCAGCGTCCAGGTAAATGCAACGGTTTCGGTAACTGGGTCACGTACTTGGTCAAGGTGTTGTCAGGAAACACATCAGCCGAACTGTTACTGGGTAGGGTGAGGTAAAACATGACGACTGAGCTTTCCTGCTGCTGCTCCCCGGTTTAATACTTCTCCCAGCCCTTGGGCGCTAATCGTCGTGATGGTCGCGGTGACTTAGATCTTGGTGGTTGCAGGGGTGGCGTGGTAAAAGGGGTGAAAAAGTAGGTGCCCGCCGTGGTGGTGTTTTGGGGGGAGACTCCGGTTCCCACTCGGTTTCCCAAGGGTGGTGGAGTCGTCGTGCGTGCACTGGGCGATTTGCGCTGCATAAAGGCCCAGCTCTCGGTATTCCCCACCAATTCCTGTGGTACATGCATGTCTTCCAAGCGAAGACCTCCCATCCTCGAGGATTCGTGTGCGACCTGCGTTGACACATCAGGTCATTCACTAAATCCGTCATGTGGGTCCCGGGGACCACCTGATTCTGTACCAGTAGTTCACCTTTATCATTCCAAGTCATGTTAGGATTCTGTTTCATTCGTTGTAATACCAGGCCAGCTTGTTTCTTGAACGATGCAGGTACACTCGTTAAGACTTCGTCTTCCACCCACTGTGGGGCTGTGAGTGGTACCCCTGGTAATGAGGGTTGTTGGAGCGGTGCTGAGGTCAGTGGTGTGTCGCGTGGTGGTGGTGGTGGTGCTGCTGGGGTAGAGAGGGTTTTGTATTGGTCCATGAACGTCATGTACCGCTGAAGCGTTTCATTGTACTGTTGTACTTTCTCACTGTCGCTTAACCCCGGTCGTTGTAAGATCTGACGCATCTCTTCATCGAGGGTGTTTATCGTCTTCACCGTAGAAGGTACGGGGTACGGTGATTGGAGGTTTTGAAGGAGCCGAGGTTCGACGAGGACCATTTTTTCGTGTGGTTCATTGTCGGCCGAAGAGTCCACCCAATACTGGACCCAACACGGAAGCGGCCAACGGTGCTAAGATGGCCCCGAGAAAGCCGCCTTTCTGTAACACTTTTTTCTTTTGTGTTTGAGAGACTCGCTTCTGGACTAGGGTTCGCAGACCTGTCTTATGCTTGGCCAACTTCGCCTTCTGAGCCGGAGTCAGTGGTACGTTGCCTTTTAAGATATTGAGTCCAATCTCACACAGACAGCACACGAGAGCGGGGTCTGTACCGCGTACAATGGTTCGAACCAACTCGGGTGGGGCCGTCTTCAATACACGGAGCGTCGGGGCGTGCTTCCGTACTCGCGCAGATATCATGTACAACTAATGCTAGAACCCACAACCCTGCCCTTTTTATCTATCTTAGAGAACAGAGACAAAAATCAACCATGATGTGGTATTAATTCTTTTATTATCCCCATCACCAAACACACACTCCCCAGCTGGGGGAGCCACTGTGGGTGTGTTTACATTATTTTTGCATGTACACGTGATGAGTCTCTCCGGGAAAGATTCCGGTGCGTAGTCGAAGGTGATCGGGGGTGGCTTGCTTCAGGTCGAAGAGCATATACCCATGCTGAGGGGTTGTCGCATCTTTAAAGGCTTCCAACGCAAACGCAGTGCCTCCAGGGTACATCTGTCTCGCCAGGTGCAGCAGTTGAGTGGTATCTCTCGGGTTTTTGAAGACCACTATGTAGTGGGCATTTAAGCTGATGTTCCGATGTTCTTTGTTTTTACTGAAGAGATTCTGCACAATGTAGATGATGCTGAGTCGTCGATGATGGCTGCCTTTGGTAAAGAGTTGGGTGACCCGACTGTCCGTCTCCGCCATCAGATCATCCAGAACCACTAAGGTGTCCGGTTCCAAATCGGCCAGGTTGGGTAGCCCTTCCACGAACGTGGAACGCCGCCTACGCCGCCTGCCATTCTCCGTAACACCACACGACTCGGGTAATGGGTGGAGTGATCATGCTGTCGGCGTGTTCAAGGAGCTTCCTGACGAAGTGCGTTTTGCCGGAACCCCCGTCGGTCCTGCGATGACGCAGGTGAAGGGATGTTGCCAACGGGGGTCCATGGTTGGAGGTGTATCCTCTGTCGTGGTAACCCGCTCTCGTAAATTTGGTACGAGTGAACTGGAGTGGTAGGTCCAACGTCGGTTGCCGTTGTCTGTTCACTGTGAGGGATGACATCCGGTGGGTTTTCAGACGTACTTGGTGTGGAGCTCAGTGTGGAGCTCGGTGTTGACTGTATACTTGGTGTGGAGCTCGATGTGGCTTGTACACAGGGTGTGGTGGTGACTGGGCTCGATACGGGGTTGACTGGTGCTATCTGTAGACTGGTTTGACTGGCGGCTGGAGTTCTAGGTTGGTTGAGTAGAGTGCTGAGATAGGCTACGTCGTAAAACACACATCCGTACAACACACTCAGCAAGGTTAGCAATATCACCAGAAAGCCCACTTGCGCTTTGCGCGTTTTGGGAGACGCTGTGTTCAGAGACGGTTGCACCGTGTTCATGGTCGAACGTAGAATGAAGGATGATGGCTGTGGTGTCTGGTTTTATAGTCGTTTCACCTGGTTGGCCGCGACCCTGGAATTGAAGGAACTGGGCCAGCCTTGCCATTTGACGAAATGAAACAGTTTGCCACGCCGACGTTCGGTTTTCAGAATCTCCTCTACCGTGTAGTAGTCTTGCTTTGTTTTTACGACAGGCTGTAATTCCATCTCGTAAAACGTGCCTTGCAACGGTTCCCCTTGAAGATCTTCCAGTTCATAGATTCGCTGTTGTCGGGGTAGGCGCCGTTTAATCAGGAAGTGCTCATCGCTCCAGTTAGGTAAGTAACTTTTCTCGAACTTGCCCTTGACTTTACTGATTCGTACAGGGTCCCCGACCTAGAACATCTCCTTCGGTGCTCGTTGCGATTGTATGGGGTACAAGATACGCCGAACTTGGGCTTCATTGCGTTGGGTCACGGTAATGGGGGCTCTCTGTATACTCCGGTGATAGGCTCGATTGTAACCACTCACAAGTTTCGGGAGAACATCGATGTACCGTCTTGTATTCTTATAGGTGAAATATTTATACATGCGGCCTTTGAATGTCCTGTTGAACCTTTCCACCACGGAAGCCTTGGTCTCGTTGTACGTATGGAAGAAAAACACCTTCTGTTTCTTGAAAAAGGCTTGGAACGGTCGGTTGAGGAATTCCGTGCCTTCGTCGGTTTGCAAATACAGGGGTTTGCGTCCAGTGTTGAAGATGTCCTTGAATGCCGCTATGAGATTCGCCCCCGTTTTCGCCCGGATGGGTACCACCCACGCATACTTTGACAGGATATCGATGCACGTCAATATATACCGATTCCCCTCGTTGTGTTTGGCAAAGGCACTCATATCGACCAAATCCGCTTGCCATTGAGCATCTAGCCCTCCCACGATGACCCGGTTCCGTAGAAAATGGCGCCGGGCAGCTCGATGTAAGGTATAGGTGTCTTGTTTTCTTAACCAATCTCGGACTTGGGCACGTTGTATTCCCTGGGGTTTGGCCGCTCGATAGAGAGCCGACAATGCACTATACGCAGCCGGACTGTCGGGACTGTAGTATAAGTTATCCAACACCTTCTCCCAGCGCTTCATGGTGACAAAATGATGATGGACCCGGAGAGTATCGCTTATTTATAACGAGGTCGAAGTTTCTACCACCGTTGTGTTGGTTGACTGAGTTTAGCCGGATAGTCTATAGCCTCGTCGTCTTGCTCCGCTTCATTGCTAGACATTTGTTCATTGGGTTCAGCCAGCGCGTCCTCAATAGCACGAGCCCACCCCAACTGGTCTGATGACCGCTCGTCCGGTGTAAACAGCTGGTCCACAATAGGCACCACTTTCTCCAAGGCTGTCCACAGGTCAGGGTCTAGGGTGAAGCTTTGCGTAGGATCGTGGTAACGCCCCACACGGGCAAAGAAGGGTCCACGGTGTACGTAGTTGGCGTTCTCGATGTGGATGAGGTTTCCGTCGAGCTCACCGTTCAACACCCGTTTAAATTTGGTCCAGCCATCACGGTGTAGGGTAACCGTAGTCGATGTGGACTCCGGACCCCACCCACAGATATCCCGGTCTTCCACGAGGGTGACTTTATCTTCATAGACGTGTAACCCCACCTGGGGTGTAAGGGACAGGATGGCTCGTAGGACTGATGACATGGTTGACCCAATGACGAAGGGTGAATGACACACACGCTGACTGTCTCTCGTATTTATGGACAGGTCCCTCGGTGACATGGTTGACCCAATGACGAAGGGTGAATGACGCACACTGTGACTGTCTCTCGTATTTATGGTGAGGTCCCACTGTCAATGCCGCAGCGCCAGGGTGAATAGGGCACAGACCATGACTAGGCCAACCAGCCGTCGCTGGTTCCGGCGTGAGCGCTCGTGGTCCATAGCCCGGGCATCAAGGATGGCTGTCATAGTCCAGTAGTGGTGAGTGATGGCACACCTCTCCATCGAGTGCACTCTGTCGAGGACCGCTTCTGTGAACTCTTTCAGGATCTGGCGTCGCCCCTCGTTGTCGTCGCCATCTGCAAACATGGACCGAACCACTGCTCGGTAACCCGTGAGTGAATTAACCACGGTCGCATGCTGTAAAATGCGAGTGGCATAGGGCTGGGTCTCCGTCATGGCTCTGCGACCGTAGAAATGAAGGTGTGGGGCGCAGAGAGACGTGTTTTGTAGACCATGCCAACCGAAAAGACACGGACGTCACCGAAAAGACACGGACGTGACCGAAAAGACACGGACGTCACCGAAAAGACACGGACGTCACCGAAAAGACACGGACGTCACCGAAAAGACACGGACGTGACCGAAAAGACACGGACGCCACCGAAAAGACACGGACGTGACCGAAAAGACGAGGACGTCACCGAAAAGACGCGGACGTCACCGAAAAGACACGGACGTGAACGACATTGTGGCAAAACTCCACAGACAGGTCAGTACATGTCCTATCATATTCACAGCTCACGCCCCATTCAACCAGACCCTCATACATACTAAGCTCGTATCCACCACCACAACAGCGCCCCCTGGCGGGTGCAAGAGTTATCTCTCCCGGCAAAACCTGACTTTAAATGCGGAGACTATACTACTAATATTGTTTTGAGAGGTAGCACTCCATTTCCAGCTAACAGGCTGCGTCTTCAGTCTGCAGTATCCCTGAGTGGTCTCGAACTCACGACATTCGTGACAATTGCCAAACCACTCTAACCATTCGGCCACCGAAACACTCGACACTTTAAACTAAATTGATACTTCGCACATATACGCGCTTGTTATACCAAGAAGAACTATGACGTCGTATGGCTAGGTTTCATAGTTCCTGCTTAGCTCCCGTGCATACCGCTCTTCAGTGTCGGAGGGAGAATTGAATATGAGGTAAACACAGTGAGCGAAATGTCAACCGTTTTAGTACTGAATAAGTAACGGACTGTTGCAGCAGTTTCTTACCCCATTTCTATATGCATTCATACCTGGTTTTGACAGTGCTCCATTTGCAAAATGGCCGCTTAATATAGTCAGCAGTCCGTATGATACTCTCTTTCAAGCCGTAGCGCCATCTATACACCTGGGTAACCCGAATGATACCATGTATCTATACCATCTATATACCTGGTGTTTTGTCGTGGTTCAGTAAATGGAGGCCCGTGAACGTTACCATATTATCATTGTCGCAAAGTCTGCATATATGTATGTTAAAAAAGTTGAAAACGAAAATCACAAAACAGATTAACGTATAAGAGGCTCGTCTTGGAAAAAAAGTCCCAGGACTATATAACGGTACACTGTCCGCTTTCGCAAATTGACCGGTTTCGGTGAATTTAAAAAATTGGCCTCATTTTTCACAAGAAAACATCGTGGTTTAGACTAACCATGCATGTCATCAGAAAAGATAATTATCCCTCTTTCGAAAAAATATCAATTTATTGGTATAGCGGCTTTTGTATATATTATAATCTTCGGTGATATTCAGACACACGGTTACGGACAGTATTTAGCGTGTGCTTATCAATATTCACTTTCAAGTTTGGCATCATGTTAGGTATGTGCCATACGAAATTGTGCAACGGCATTAGACTCAAAATTATTTTCAAAAATCCAGTAAACTATCATGCAAAAAGCAAGTTATATCATTTTTACTTTTCTATTTATGTCGATGTGAACAGATGCTAGTTCTTTCTCTATAGTTCCGAAAACGCCGAATCTTTGCAGTCTGTATAGGCTTATATCTGTATAGTTGGCAGGATATTTGTTTGGATTTCACAGTAAATACCCAGAGAATAAATGCATTTCCCTGACACTATACGGGTATGCAAATGTTCGACTGGTACATTCACAGTAGACTGGCATGTTAAACGAAGAATAAAATTGAGTTTGCCTACTCAGAGGGCGCTGTTTTCGAAACTGGAAGTCATTTCCTAAACTGGTCAAATGACATGCCTCAATAAACGTGAGTGTACCCTTGTAATTTTCACTGCACCAATGGAATTGTTTACACTGTGCGATAGAGGATAAAATGAGGCATATATTCAGACTAAATAGTAATCTCAATCAGGTTTCCTGTTGCCCGCAAGAGCTGGAGACAACTTTCGTTGGAAAAATTATGTTTTTAAGATCAATACACATATACTCCTATAACAAAAGCTTGGAATATGATCCAAAGAATAAAAGGTAAAAGTCCAGTGTTCATCATCTCAACGATGGAAATCAGGTGTTAACTGACAGAGCAGAGATTACAAATAAGCTAGGCGAACAATTGCCAAAAACTCTTCGTCAGATAATTATGTACCTAAATCTTAAAGTTTCCAAAACAGAGAGGGGAAAAATGGAATAAAATTTCCCACCAGTAACCGTGAAGGCTATAATGCTATGTTTACAACTGAGGAACTCCATGCTTCTCTCACGAAAGCTAACGAGTGAGTGGATAGAATTTAACGTCGCTTTCAACAATATTTCAGCTATATCGCAACGATTCTGCTGCATGCCCTGATAATATTCATTATCAACTTTTGAAACATCTACTGGAATCTTCTCTAGAAATTCTATTACGCATATTCAACAGACTTTGGATAACAGAAGACTTTCCACCGTCATGGCATAATGCCATTGTTCTACCAGTACCAAAGCCTGGCCGTATAGCCATACACACCCTTGTAATTATCGCCCGATTTCACTGACTAGCTGTGTTTGTAAAACAACGGAACGCATGATAAATGATCGCCATGTTTGGTACCTAGGAACTGAAAAGAAACTTACTGATATTTAAGCTGGTTTCCGTATAAATAGAAGTACCATTGACCATTTAGTTAGATTAGATTCACATATCAAGAATGCTTTCGCCAAGAATGAACATGTAGTTTCCATGTTTTTTTTATTTAGAAATAGCCTGTGAAACTACATGGAAATACGGGATTCCAAAAGACCTTCATACTATGAGATAAAAGGGCCGTTTACCGATTTTCATAACCCACTTTTTGAATGATAGACAATTCCAAGTTCGGTTGGGTTCAACCATGTCTGATCATTGCTGTACTGGCTGGGCTGATCAGTGTCCAGGGTAATAGGAACTGTGATCACTCTTGTGTTCTGGCACATGTAGGCACCGCCGTGATATGACTGAAACAAGGTTGTAAACGACGTTAAACCCTACCACTCACTTACTCATTTCGACCAGGATCAGTTTTGAATAAATCAATTGATGGTTCACTCTTTGTAGACGATTTCAACATTTCGTGCAGTGGAAAAAGTATACACAATATTGAGATAACATTACAACTTTCTCTAAATAGAATTCAGAAATGGTGTCTAGAAAATGGCTTCAAATTTTCCAGAGTTAAGACAAATTGTATACACTTTTGCAGAAAATATTTTCAGCACAAAGATCCAGTACTTACATTAGAGGGAACTGAGATCAAAGTAGTAAAAGAGGTCAGATTCTTAGGAATATTGTTTGACCACCGATTCTTATCGCACGAAAGCTCTTGATTTGTTGAAGGTAGTTGCCAACTATAAGTGGGGAGGAGATCAGCAAACACTTCTCCACTTATATCGATCACTTGTTCGTTCCAAACTTGATTATGGCTCAATTGTTTACAACGGTGCAAGCAAGTCAAATTTGGCAAAGCTATCCTATTCTCCATCAAGGACTAAGACTTTGCCTTGGAGCGTTCAGAACATTCACAAAAGAAAGCTTATATGTCGAAGCAGATGAATTTCCTTTAGAACTTCGAAGAATTAAACTATCACTGCAGTGCAATATATCACAAAATTGCGATCAAATTACTCGAATCCTGCATATAACTGTGTTTTCAACTCTCAGTTTGTGGGTTTTTATTTAAAGTGAACGTAAAGGCTGAGGCAACATGCACTCTGTGGGAAAGAGCTACATTGAAATACTGAAATAGCAGCAACAAATATTTTTGGGGATTTTTTGCACCGAGTACGAACGAAATTATCTCCGTTGTATTATTGTTCCCCGGCTGCCGCCATGCTGGCTATCTCACTCAGAGCAGTGACGTTGTATCACCTCGGAGCTCTTTACTTCGTGGAGTTAGAAAGCGCAGAAAGCATGTAAACATAGCGACGCACGAGGAGGCTAGCCTGACGAAGAGACAAATGAAGGTTTACAGGGTTACCAGTTTGAACCAAAACGCTCCGATGTCGACGAAAGTAGTGAGTAGTTCATCGAACGTTTCAGGTCAGTAAACACTTGCTGGAGACACGCAACACAATCAAAACACGCTTGAAACAGCCGAGCTCTCCACCACCGCAATTACAATTCGTGCTACAGCGATGCCAAAACAAAGTGATACTACGTCACAGGAAAATATCACGTGCTCCGTACAAGCGTTTTCATTGGCGCAAGGCTAATAAATAAACTGATATGGCCGACTCCAGTCGCTCGTTGCATCAGTCAATAATTCCCGTGTTTGGAATTTTTTTTTTGGAAGGGAAAAAATCACAAAAAATATTTGTTGCTGCCAAATGATACTTTTAATATAGTTCTTCCACACAGTGCGTGTGTTGTCGCAGCCTTTACGTTCACTTTAAAGAAACCCCCCATTATTCCACCTCTTGGAATTCGTATGAAACCACACATTGTAGCAGCTGGTATTAAGCTTAGTCAAATCTTACTTAACCTAAGCTCTTACCAAATTCCACCATGGCAGTTAGCTAAACCAGAACTAGATATTACACTAACGAAATATAAAAAGGCAAACACGAACCAGCTCGTGTATACACAAGAATTTGGTCTGCTGAGAGAAAAATACAGATCACATCAGGCCATTTATACAGATAGTTCTAACGATGGTGAGAGAGTAGCATGTGCTTCTATCTTTAGTTCCAAAACTAAAACCTGTCGACTACCAGGTAAAAGTTCGATATTCACTGCAGAAGCAAAAGCTTTGGAAGGCATCGGGTTCACTAAAAGGAAAAATGTCATATTCTCAGATTCCTTGTCATGCCTACAAGCAATTAAAAGTGGTTGATATTGTGTTTTGTTGGTTGCCTAGTCACCTTGGCATCAAAGGTAATGCTGAGGTTGATAGAATGGCTAAGGCAGCCATAGATAATGAGGCTGATCCTGTTGGAATCCCATATAGCGAGTTCACACCCTGTATTCTCAGAAATATTCAAGGAATAATCCTGAACAGATCAGGCTGCATATCCACAACCCAATTTCAGGGATTTTACCTGAAATCCAGGGATAATTTCCTGAAATTCAGGTATATCATCCATGAATTAAAGCTAAACTACCTGAATTTTAGGGGATTTTACGTACCTGAATAGGATCGGATCGGGAACTAATCAGGGTGGTAAATTTGCCTAATTTCAGGAAAAATCCTCTCATTCGGGGATCTTTTTTCTGGAATTCAGGAAATTATCCCTGAATTTCAGGTAAAATCCCTGAAATTGAGTTGTGGATGTGCAGCCTGGTCTATTCAGGATTATTCCCTGAATATTTCTGTGAAGAATAACAAACTTCATGAGTTCAAAAAAACTGTAGGCTATAGTCCTCTAAACAGCCAGAAACGTTTCGATCAAGCCACGATCAGGCGATGTGGAATCGGCCATAAAAGATTAACTCACGAACATTTACTAAAAAAAAAAGAACCAGTCCGAAGGTGTATTCGATGCAACGAAGATCTCACATTGAAACATATTTTTATCGACTGTAAAGACTTTAAGATTAAGAGATTCTTTTTATCGAGCAACTACTTTTTAACTATATCTTAGGGTATTTGAGAGAAATCGGTTTGTTGCATAAGTTTTAATGTGTGTATGTTTTAATGTGTTGGAGTACTAAGTTATTAACTTGAATACTTAGAATTTTTTTTGATCGTCGCTATATTGCTAAAATATTGCTGAACGCGACGTTAAACCTTAATTCTCTCTCTCTCTCTCGTTTTCTTAACTAGTCAATGCACTGTATTCAGATATTCAGGTGGCTTTCAAATATGTCAGAGCCTATTTGCTTCAACAGAATATATCTTGACAGATCTACTCCGCACTGTAAATATTCAATATATCCACATGGAGAAAACATCTCAATTCATTAGCGGTTTAATTGTTGGTCCTAATATCTGCCGTTGACGTCATGAAGAATAGCATGTCCATTCGCTATATACGGACGCGGAATGAACGTTCCCAGAGACTAGGATGAGAAATGAAGAGCATTCTTTCTCGGTGAAGTGGACCCGAGTTAAAAACACACCAATTCGATCAATACGACCGGCAACTTTGACGTAAATCGATGACTAGAAATAGCTTTAATTGATGCACAAGTGTGACCAATTCGATATATTATTGATGATCAATCACATCAGTGGTGGAGTTGTAAAAGAGTTCGAAGATGGGATAGCCGAACATGCTGAACAATTCACCGTCACATAAAATACCGATATAAGATGGGACGATGACGGGGGTGGTTCACTGGTTCGTCCATACATCACGGTTCATCTCATGGAGACGTAAACAATTAACTTTGAATGACCTTCTGTCACCGATGACTCACAAATAGGTACACTGAAAACTACTAGGAGACTGATGATTTATTAATGTATATTGAAAAATAAAGAAATTAAACACCATGTATTATCACATTTCAAAGTAAATTGTAGCGTTTTGATTGATTAATTACCCCCAGTGCATCAGACCGTATTGCAAGTCTTCGTTAGCCATCATTGGCATACCAATTCAGGTTTCTCGTATATCAATGCTGTCGAGGACGCGCGTCCCCATATACCAACGCATTTGCGTACACTTCGCCAGCCATAAGTCAAGTACGCGCGTGTAACATTTGCAGGCGAAGACTGTTTCAGGCGAATTTGTCGGCGCGAGTTTGTATGGGCGAGTTTCGCCAATGGAACAACTTGTGTGAGACAGATTGCGTATTTGCGGATGAAGATAAGAAATAAATTATCATCGAAAGCTTTATATGCCACATAAACAGGAACGTCAGAATGTCAGCTAAGTATTTCATCCAGTTTATATCGTTCATCGCGGAACAGATCGAAAAGGAATCAACGCTGCCTCTCCGACTCACGATGTTTTACATTGTTCAACGTTGAGTTATATGCCTGTTTTTCTTTCGGGTTGACGATATATGTAAAACCAACCAAGAAAATAACTATTGATAATGATGATAAAGCCATGTGGATTTCTGCGAGAAGTTTTCATACAGTAGTCAAATATGTGAAACAGGGGTTAGTGGATATTGTTACATGGGGTAAGAAGTGGGGGTTTAAATTCTCCTGAGCCAAGTCTGAGGCTGTATTATTTACCAGGCGTTCATTACCAGAAGCTCTGGAGTTATATTTGAATAATGCTCAAATTCTTTTAAATTCCTAGGTGTTATATTTGATAAAACGCTTGGTCTCAGCATATTGATTTGCTGGTGACAAAGTGTGAGAAAGTCTTAAACCTTATGAGGTGTGTGTCCTCCACGAGTTGGGGGGCAGATAAAAAAAGCTTATTACTTTTATATAAAGCATTGATCCGTTCCCGTCTTCAGTATTGTTGTCAAGCCTATGATTCAGCTGCGCATACCCTCAAGGCCAAGTTGGACTCGGTCCAATATAAGGCCTTGAGTATACGTATACGGGGGCTATGCGTTCAACATCGCTACATGCATTACAGGTAGCATGTAATGAATTTCCACTATATATTCGGCGGAAATGGCTTACACTTAAATTTGCCCTGAAATTAAAAATATCTCCAGATAATCCTGCGAGTGAAACATTAAAAGATTCATGGTATTCACTAATATAGCTGTGAGACGTGCTCAACCATTTAGTATACGGGCTAAACAATTATTTAATGAATTGGATATAGACAATTTCTCGATGTCTAATTTATTCACCCCTCCATTTCCACCATGGCAATTAGTAAGTCCATTTATATCAGATGATTTACATAATAAAGTTCGAACATCTGATCCTCAAATATTTTGGAGTTGTACACTAGAGAACATATTTTATCTAATTGGGGTGGGTATGTACATATATATACTGACGGTTCCAAATGCCCGGATACTGGTAGAACAGGGGCGTCCTTTGTTGTACCAGAAATGAAGTTTAGTTCATTCAAACGATTGAGTGATAATATTTCTGTGTTTAAAACGGAACTTGTTGCAATTCTATGCTCTTTGCATTGGTTAAGAGATTTTAAACCCTTTAGAGCTGTCATTTTTACTGATTCTCTAAGTGCTGTGCATGCTATGCGTAATTTTGCATGGAATAAAAGCTCTCCAATTTTATATGAAATATTGCATGTTATTACAACTTTATCTTATGCCGGCTGCACGGTGTGCTTTGAGTGGGTACCTGGCCATTGTAATGTTTATGGAAATGAATTAGCTGACCAGCTTGCAAAAAATGATATCGCCATCCCTGTAGGGCTGAATGTTGATGAGGTTGGGATGCCATTGAGGTCCCGATTCACTGATATTTGGCAGGAGGAATGACGATATTCAACAACAGGTCGTTTTTATTATGCACTTCAGCCTTGTGTTACTACTGGTAATATATCTCTTTTCAATCGACGGGCTGAGGTGCTTATCTTCAGATTATTATCTGGTCGAATTGCGGTCAATAGTGTATTACATAGTATGGCCAGGCACCCAACTGGTCTCTGTGAAACTTGTGACGTGGAGGACACAGTCCAACATTATTTAATGACGTGCAGGCGGCATACTAATGAACGCCAAAGGTTATTTAATGAACTTTTACTTTTTGGTGTATTTAACCCAACTTTTGAGCATGTTCTTAACCCAGAACGAAACAGAGATAAAGTTTTTAAGGCAGTTGCTAATTTTATGTTACGATTTAGGTAGTAACAGCATTTTCATAACTTTAAAGTACCTCATGCTTATATATGTGTATATATATATATATGATATACTTATTTATATCGTCTATATTATATTGGCCTTTTTAATGAGTTTTTAACTTTTTATTGAATTGGGTCGTTGTGACATTTATACAAGTACTTGCTGTTGATATTTATGTACAACTCCTCTTCGGAATCTTCTAACCTGCCTCGCCATCTAATAATAATACTATCTGTGGAAGCTCTCTCTGCTTCATACTTCAACATCTTGCACATATATTAAACTCTATACTATTTATATAAGCCCGAAAATGAAAAGTTTTTTTCAAAAAAGCAAACTCAATGTATAGTTATTGGCGTACATAGCTGCTTCGCAGCTGCACACGCCATCTAAATTTAAAATTGATTGACTGAAATAACTATTCAATGTGATAAAATCGTCAGGCGAGTGAAAATATTTATCTTCTCGACAAAATACTAGCCTGTTCCCACGCAAAACGCAAAATACAACGGGTTTGCAGATAATCTGTTATGCCAATGAAAGAGGGTATAGGCTAGCCCGAAAACATCGGCTAAGGAGTCTATTTTTTATTTTTGGTTGTTGTTGCTGACCCCTTTAGCCCGAATCACATATACAGACCGAAAAGGAAAAAAATAAATAAGACGTCAGTCGCTCGAGATCTTTAACTGCACACGGCGTGGGGAATTGAGACAGACGCACAAAAAGCATTTTGTCGAATAAATAATATGATTTGGCATCTCCATCACTATGACAACCACCTAATGACTCCTTTAATTGATGGAATCTGCCATCAAACACGGGTTTTGTCATTTTGCCGTTGGGTTTCTTTCGCCATAGTTTACAGGGACATGAGCAGAATGGGGTTGGTCTTCTTACTCACGTCATCAAGAACCAATAGCGACGTCTGTTTATTCACGTGATCAGGAAGGTCACAAGATGGCAGAAAGGCGCGAAAACGTTAAAATCAATGGAAGTTTTTTCTCATGTATTTGATCACTTTTTGTCAGCATCAATACAGTCACGAGAGATGGTACATGGTTAAAGAAGCTAAGGTCGGTCAAACTGTATCAAATTGGCATATTTTTTCTCTCCCGTTTCGTTATTTTCGTCAGCGAAAAGCCGCTTTTCGCGCATAAATTTTTAGCGCCAAAATTTAACCTAGGCGCGATCTGGGCTGTGATAGGAATGCCACGCCCCCTTACCTATTTTCACCTATCACAGCCAGAGTTTCTGGGTTAGGTATAGGCATACATTGTGTATTCTTTATAGTGTTTAATCTCTTTATTTTCTAGAATATGTAATTACTGGACCATCAATCTGCGAGGGCCTTGAACTGAGAATGAATACGCAATGTGATATGAAGACGTCAGTTAAAGCACACTGAGTACTAGCCACAACTGTTCCTATTAATAATGCCTCCGGTTGATAGTCACAAGCGACGAGTATTGATCTCCGTGTGCTATAACCCGTACCGTATAAACGGTATTTTCTGGAAGCTAATTCCTTCTCCCCCACGCTTGTCGCTTTTATTAAAGTTCGCAGTGCTGGTGATTAGCTGTTCACAAGCCGTTTCCACAGCGACCCCGACCTCCCCCATAATAAGGTAGACACCATGTTCTTCATGTCAGTCCAAGTGTGCATGCGTAGATACACAATATGGCGTCTACCGAAATATGGGGAAGGTCGGAGTCACTGTGAAAACGGCTCGTGTACAACTAATCATCTGCACTGCGAACTTTAATAAAAACGACAAGCGTGGAGGAGAAGGAATTAGCTTCCAGAAAATAACCGGTAAGGAGCATCAAAATGAACGTTTATACGATACGGGTTAGAGCACACGGAGATCAATACTCGCTTGTGACTATTAACTGCATGCATTATTGATAGGACCAGTTGTGGTTAACTGAGTAGCAATGTAAAAGGAAAGAAAGTCCGTTTGCAAAAAATGTCCCGGTCCGAGCCAATAACATAGGTAGCCTAGTTTTCCTGATTTGCAACTCATATTATCCCAAAGACAAACATATGAAAAGGGACATTTGAACATACCTCCAGTCTGTCTCAATGTTATAGCATTGTACCGAAAGTGGTGTTGAACTAAGAAAGACAGAGGACGTGGTTTTAGAGTTGTCAGATAAACACCAGCTGGCACGAGTCCACCAGTTTAGACCCGATATTTTCTTCCGCATAACTAACTGTCTATCACACAAATACGATACAGCTATCCGGACCCAAAATATAGTTCCAAACAATAAGAGCACGGTTTATAGGTGAATAAACGTCGATCGAATAGAATAGAATTGATATGATATGTAACCATCCGACAGCGTAAGTAAATATTTAGTCTAAAATATAGCATCTTTCCAAAAATATCGACTTTCACTTTCGCGCTTGAAGTTCACTCAAATGAACTGATGATTTAAGGGAAGAATGAATCAACAATGTATCATTAAGGATATCTAGTCCAAACTGGTTTCATGATGACCCAAATTTGGTTAAATGGAGGACAGAATAACAAGACTCAAGAAGAACCAAGATTTATGAGGGTGTAGCAGAGAATACGTCTTCTCCGCCCAACCTGTAACCACCTTGGTCATCTATACGCGGTAAGACAGACTTTGGGAGCGTGAGCATCCATTTTCAGCCTACTTTCGGCAACAAAAAGTGGAAATCCCTGGAAATCAACACCACGTGATATCGCCAGTCATTCAGCTAAATTCGACCAACGTAATCCGCCATTTTCGAGTCATATGCTGTCCTACTTTTTCAAAATTACAGATCTACAACACCTCTTGAATGATACGGAAGTAATTCATATCTTTTCCAAGCACAGATAATAGATGTTTCAAAAGTGGTATGAAAAGCCTGTAATTTATCAGATTTCTCGAGTCTGTTCTCCGCCGGTTGAAGACCGAAAGGTATACGGTAAGGTATCGGATATCGTTCTGTGATAATGGAGACACACGGTCCGCAAGCCATCTTATGGGTGTCGAAGTGCACGCAAATGCTGTACACATATACTGTGATCATTCACATGTGCCTACTGACTGTTGTCAGACTTGAAAACAGACAGTCGCCAATTCGATCTGAAAGGGTAAGATGAGATTAAACTTTCGAATAGGTATCTTCTCGGTTTACCAAGTGACTCAGAGAAAGGTGGGAGTACATACAATGGGAACACATTGAAATTCATGAGAGAAATAAATCATTAACAAAATATCGCAAAAATCATATCCAGCCAAGCACTTGAACTACCTGCAATGGTTGTTAACTGTTTCTTTCAAAAGCAGATTTACGACACAATTACAATTCGGAATCCACACATCCTTCTCAGAACGAAACTGGATACTCATCAATGTTGCTATTTCTGGCAGACATTTAACTTGTGGGCATTCCTTTCTCCACGAACCAAAACAGTCATTTATATCAATTTAATTGCGACATTGACATTTAGAGGTTTCTTTCACTCGGTGTTCACAGATATTACACAGAACATTCGAATCCGCAATATCAAGAATGAGGGCACAATTACGATAAACTTGTCATCGGCTTACAATTTGAGAATGTCAACGCAATATTGAGGCTATTGCAATTCACCATGTTCACGACAGACAATTTGTGGCGAATATAATTTACCAGTCTTAGAGAACGGAGCACTGTCACTGTGTATACAGCACATGCAGCTGATGAAAGTGAAGAATGTAGGAGAACGAGTTCTTTGCATCGGCAATACTAAAAATACAATACACCAGAACACAACCTTTGGTTTAAACAATATATTTATTTCCTCAAAGGGAAACTGGGGTTGGCGAACAGGCAAGCCTATACTAACGCCTCTCCCAGAACACAACCTTTCGCATCTAGAAATGTGAAAGATTGTCAAGCGCGGCATGTAGCTGGTCATCATGCATGGGCGTGATTATGTGTTATGTCCTTCAAAAAATGTTAATCGTATCGAACTCTGACTATATTCTGAGTGTCGTGTTAGTGGAAATTTAATGGCTGGATCACATCCTATAATGAGATCGATAAACAGTTAAACAATTGCTGAACCATCTACTTATAACGACTGTTGTCTTAATTTGTATACTTCTAATTCTAAGAAATCATGACAGAGAGAGGTTTCCTTGTCAGTTAACCATACTAGGCCTGGGGGAGGGATTATGCCCCTGCCTACTCCGGAAGGATACACAATTGAGTGTTGACACCTCTTGAATTTATGATAGATTATCAAACTGGGGTCATTGTGAGCTTACTCGCTTACCCATACGAGCAGAGGATCATGGGTAAATTCAAAATGACAGGTATGAATATGTGACTAAAACGTTGCGTTTTCGTCGTTTTTGTTAAAATCCTCAGCTTTCCTATGCATAAAGGTATTTCACATTCGATATTCGGTATGACTCAGTTTCGCGGGGAAAAATCGACCTCGAATATCTCATACGGAACACTACTATCAATGACGACTAATGACACGGACATGAGTGTGCCATCACTCTAGACACCCAGGGTTACCTTGCTACGACTAGGGGCGCGGTCTTAGCCCCAGAGCCTTACACCGTACATCGAGGGCTTGAGCTACGACTACCTCCAAATTTAGGAGTATGGGTTCAATCGGCGGATGACCAATCCTTCTTGCGTCATTTCATGTGAACGTACAAGCGGCCTTTACATAACATACCACCTCGACCACCATCCTTTTGGTTTCGCGGAGCAGGATCTCAACGCAACTGGCACCTATATTTGCCGAATGACCGTCCATATTTAAAACACGGAGATTAGCTGCAAAGACATTGGGATACCCATGCAGGCTTACGCTGAAGAACACAAACCCCAGATACATGCTCATTACCAGTATGAGCATTTCCTTCTCTGCACTTGTTACTGCGATGGTGCTTCACTCCTAGCTTCGAGGTAACTCGCGTGTATTCATTCATGGGATTTACCCTTGAGACCTGCATTCAAGGCGTGATCGCAGAGCACCGAAACGGGGATGTGGATTCGGAGATAAGCCTCATCGGGAAGACCAGGAAACTGTTGGGCAACTTGGCATATGGCAAAGCCATGACGATTCAAGATCGACAAGTGGACGTCCACTACTGGGATACGAAGCCAGCAAACAGACGCATCAGTTCACACATGTTTCAGCGGCCCTATCGACATTGACGACAAGGCCTTCATCACTTCACCACTTCCGCCAAAAAAGACCATCACCAAAGTCCTCCATCTACAAATCGAATTCATGGTCAACCATTCCGCCAAACTACGGCATGGTGGAACTTCTGTATGACTGCGACACGATGGATTGACAGTACATCGAAATTGACACCCACCGCCTACATGGTCGTCGCCAGCACCGACTGAGGGTCACTAGTGATACCGGAGCTGCGGGTCCATTACGAGAGTCTCGACATCGGTGGTTACGTCGGCGAGAAGCGCACTATGCCTTCCTGATAACCTGATCCACGGTCTCTTCAACCTCAACACATTTACTACAATTTCACCGTTAAAATCTGCTTTGTCAGGATGGCCGAGTGGTCTGGGGCACCAGTCTAAAAGCGGTTCACATCATGGTTAACATCAGTAGGGATGAAGGAGAGCCCAACACAGGACTAATATCGGTAAGGGGCGAAGGAAAGCTCCAGAACACAGTTAACCTCAATACGGGATGAAGGAGAGCACCACCAAGGGTTAACACCAGTAGGGGATGAAGGAGAGCCCACCAAGGGATAACATCAGTAGGAGATGAAGGAGAGCCCACCAAGGGCTAACATCAGTAGGAGATGGAGAGCTTCACCCAGGGTTAACATCAGTAGGGGATGAAGAAGAGCCCCACCCAGCGTTAACATCAGTAGGGGGTGAAGGGCAGCTCATACCAGGATTAACCTCAGTAGGAGATGGAGGTGAGTCAAGGCCAGGGTTAACATCGGTAGGGAATGAAGGAGGGCTTCGCACCAGGGTCGACATCAGTAGGGGATGGAGGAGAGCCCACATCGGTAGGGGGTGAATGAATGACGGACGAGACGCTTGTAATGAAGGAGTGAGTGAGTGAGTGAGTGAACATGATTTAACGTTGCTTCCAACAATATTTCAGTCATATCACGATATTTGAGTCACATTTCTTTTCAGAACCGGGACCCTAAGAATGGGGTCATATTCCTTCATACATGCGGAAACCCCACGGGTGCTCCAGTTAGTTGCCTCTTACGGCAAGCTGCCTGAGGAGGAGATGAAGGAGAGACCACACCGGGGTGAACATCAGTAGGAGACGAAGGAGAGCCCACACCAGGGTTAACGTCAGCAGGAGAAGGAGGGCCCATACCAGTGTTAACATCAGTAGAGGATGAAGGAAATTCCATATCGGGGTTAACGTCAGTAGGAGATGAATGTCGTGGAGATGTGTCTACATTCGCAACTTCAAACGTTGGTAAATAGCTCCTTATCACCAGGTATCTCAGCATATAGGCCTGGATACAGCTGTCAGCAGCCATTATTAAGATTAGTTGAGGAATGTAAAATGCTCTGTACCGTGGTGAAGCAGTCGGGGCGCTTCTAATAGATTTGTCTGGAGCATTTGTCTGTCTGCCACCCGGTCTAACTATTGCAAAACTGAAGCTTGTGGTATGTCGGACGAGAGCGCCACCCTTGTCAGTAGTTTTCCTTGGGAAATAGGCTCCAACAAGTCAAAGTAGGTAATATATTCAGTAGCCAGAAAAGGGGCAATAATGGGATACCTCAAGGTTCCGTTCTAGGGCAGGTAATATTTAATATCTTCATCAACGATCTGCTGTATACCATCAAAATCATGTTAATTAATTACCCTGATGACAACACTTTGAGTGCCACCGGCAGTTCCACGGAAAAGGTAAGGGAATGTCTGCAAAAGGAAGGTAGAGAATATATTCAGTGGTTTGAAAACAATGAAATGGCTGCAAACCCTTCCAAATTTCAGTTTCTTCCTGCAAATCGACCAAGTTCCCACACAATGAATCAGGTAGTGCCAAGTATTATTGACGCTGTTTCTTTGAGTAATGAAGCAAGTGGGTTACTTGTGGGTGTCACACTTGACAATCAACTAACTGTCTTTCTCTGTCCTACTCATGCAGCCGAAATCTGCAAAAAAAAGCGGCGAGACAATTAAACTCCCTGAAAAGAATTTCAGGTTTGTTAAATATGAAAGTGAAACTAACAATCCTAAAACATAATTTGTAAGATCTCATTTTTTTTATTGTTTTTATGTATAGAAGTCTGATATAACTGAATTAGAAAAGGTACAGGTGAGAGGGTTACTTTATGTTTCCAATGACCATTCATCTACATATAAAGAATTGTTTACCAGATCTGGTCTCTGTACTCTCCTATTACATCGATCGGCAAAGGCAGTTGGACACTGAGGTATATAAGTCTCTGAACGGCTGACGTCCGTCATATATTCAGCGCTTATTCGCCATCAAAAATACTAATTACAATTTACGTGCAGCAAATAATCTGGAGGAGCCACATCACATGATATCAATTCCATACGATGCCAAGGAGCTATTCTTTGGAATCAACTGCCTACCTCTACAATAGTTACATGTTATCGCAATAAATCATCGACCACGATCCCTGCTGATGTGCTGATGTGTTGGCGAAAGAACGACGACAACATATCGATACATTTTATTGCTGAGCTTTCGAAGTTTAATCTCACTTCATTTTCAAAGTAGTGGCAACTCCACAGATGTAGTGTTAAAACTGTTATTATATTCTGAATCAAAGGAAGAAAACATGGACCATTACTCTCCAAAGAATGTTGGTCATCACAAATAGCTTATATATGAGAGCACTTTTCCAGAAAATTAAACGTCAAAGGTGTACTTCTTAAGTCCATTGTCCTGGTGATGATTATACCGGAGATATTAACTTCCGAAGGACTCAGCGGGTAGACGTTGTGCCACTGATAATTGTGCGTCACAGACGTCTCAACGGAATATCATGCATGCGTGTTTTCGTCTTGAGATACCATATATAGCCGGAGTCTCAGTGGTATGCACTATAATATTTTGGTTTTGAGCTGACTTCTTCGGCCAAAATTTTTGAAAGAAACCTTCAAGGCCATCGCAGGTCACATGATTGTACCCTGAGCCGCAACTTAATCACGTACGGTATTTACGTCATTCAAAAATGGGAAAAAATAGAAATGCCAAATTCCTATGCGTTGCATGTTATTGTTAGATGGGTCGTGAATGGATTACATCTTAGTCATCAGACAACACAAATCCAAAAGTCATCGATACCCTGGGGAGAATTACTTTTGCAAGTTCACATCAGATGAGATTGAGAAGAAAAAGACAAGCGCTGTTCGAGTGAAGCGGGAAAGCAATATATACACTTATATATGCAAAGGGTCCTGTTTTAAACGTGTACATTTCTTAACCAATGTTTGGTGAATCTCATCACTGATAACAAAATATGCCTACTACCATACACAAGTGCAAGTCTATGCTATCGTCATACACAATTACCTCCCTGCTCTAATCCCATCAACAAGGGTCTACTTTAGGAAAAGATTCCAGAAACGAGCCTGATGGCATTGAGGACATCGTACATTGGGAACTCCACAGCATGAGCGAACATATTAACTGGGAAATGTCCCCAAGGAATATCTTTACCGTAAGGGCTATTACACATAAAACGTTCTGACGCTGAAGAAATTACACTAATAGACTCGGACTCATTTGAGACGAAACCCACTGTTTGCATGCCCAGTGTAACGAACAAATAACAACGTCTCTATATCATTGAACTTTTTGCTCGACTTCATCTCAATTTTGTCCTTGAGCTGATATACACGCTATAATCTTGTTATATGAGGAGATAAGCCAAGGCGTGCATTCGGACCGGAGCGATGGAGGACAAAACAATTTCCTCTATCGATCGAGCGTACACCGTCTTTGACGTCATTCGGTCGGTCCTAATAACTAGATGTTTTCTTTAAATCAGTACATGTCCTCAGGCTAGTGTAGGGTTGACACAAGGAGCAGTGTTTCGTGTATTAATATCACTTGGAGCACCAAAGTCATCGGCAGCGAGATGTACGGGACGTAACGGTTATCTGTGCTATAATGCAATGGCGTCAGAAGATAGCTCTGACTGGGGGGCACTATCCTAGCACTTTAGGTGAGGGTCGGCCCCTGGAAGCTCCGGGGTTCTAGACTGACGTAGGGGCGTTTTGAGCGATTTCCGACAAATAAAACGCATATTTTTTCTCAGATATTTCAACTGTTTTACTACTAGTTTGGCAAAAAAAATTAATAAAAAAATGCTAACACACACACAGAAAACTTGTGCACGTAATCCGGATATTCGATTAATTCGATTATTCTTCATTTCCGTCAAATAAACAACTCGTCCAAATTGCCAGCGGTGCAAATTCGATTTGAATCGAACTTTACAAAAAATTTGACCCATCGTTCATTTACAGATGCAAATGACTTCGCGACTCCTTTCAAGTCCAACTGCTCCGTCATGTCCCTGTGGGTGTGCAGTAGCACGACGTTGTTTAGGCGCTGTTTTGTCATGCTCGAGCGTAGATAAATCTTGAGGCGTCTCAAGTATAAAAAAAACATTTCGGGAGGGCATGCCCCTGGACGCCCCCCCATAGAAAAGCCCTCCCTTCGCACCCCCCCCCCCCCCTTTGACAATCCTAGTGACGGGCCGGTATTCTGTACAGCGAGGACAGCAATGCACTGAGCTTCACATGCAGCATCATTTTATTCATTATTGAATATCGGAACAGCAGAATATTATTATGTTTACTGATTTCCAACTATCCTACTTACTTTTTGCTTCGGAAGAAATCAAGGATATCACGTTGTGGTCTCTTCGAAATGATGTTAATTTTGGGAATGTATAAAGATAGATTTGAAAACGATGCGTAGAACCGAAGTGCTGACCTTACATTTTAGATCATTTGGTGCACTGTTATATCGAACTCGCCTGACCCGTACTCAAGATTGACCCATTTCTTGCATGTTGCAACTTACGGGCCGTAGTAATAAAGCAGAAGTACCAATATAGCATGAATATCTGATTTAAAATTATTATCATCAAACTGTACAAAATCTGGGGGGGGGGGGGGGCACAAACATACTTTTATCTCCTGATAAGGGAGAAATACAAAGAGGACTATTTGAGCGGAAACACGTGCTGTAGCATGTGGTGTGCCTCACGTGCGGCGGTTCACGGTTTACACCGGAGCAATGCAAAATCCTTACACCATTAATGCGCGAGATACTATGACTTCGACGGAATAGGGCGAGCAGTTGCGAATGGGTTATCGCCTGAGACGGACGGTTTCAAGCTGAATGAAGACTTGCCCATGTGCGAACACTCAGGCTCACAGGCCATATCTTGTCTTGTCTTCTTCATATCTTCCGGAGATTCTCTGTGCCTGTCGTTAGCAACCTTTCAGACATGGCGCAAGTCTATGGAAGAATAACATAAACGTTTGGACAATGGAGACTGTCGACTTCCAAGTCTGGTCTCGGTATACGTCTTGGGTGTTCCTAAAGGTATAATGTTAGATTGACAATTGTAACAACTGGTGTCTTTGAAGTGTCTAATGATGTTCTGGAGGGTAATTTGCCGACATTGACAGGATCGTCGTACATTACGTCCATTATGACATGTCACTTGAAACTTCCGTATCGTGTGCAAGGTGTTCACATGTCTACCATCAACTGGCTTTTATGTGATTTCTGTACTTGCCGTTCACCTAATATAACTAGTAACATATACAAAACATATAAAAATCTAAAATTCTTCTTAGCTCCATGATGTTACTTAGAGAAATCAGTCTAACTGTATTTACCATTAGATCACATTCTCATTTTAAACTGAATGTATAATTCATTACATTACAATTTATAAGCAGCTACATCGATAGATGTGTTAATCAAACATGGTTAAACCATCTTCACAAGTCCAGATAAATCCTAAATCCTCGTAGCTCTAGGGTTTAACTGGACATTTCTGATGATTGGAATGAGTTCATGAGTCGATGCCTCTATTATACAATCTCGTATATTTCATCCCCCGTGCTTGTTTTGAATTAGCATGTCGGTATGTTCAGACATCCGATATCCATCTCAACCTGACATCAAAGCAGTTTAGCCCGCGATGAAATTAAAACATGACACATCTCATACCTCGCAGTGGATTGGCGTAATCATCTAGCTAAGCGTGTTCACTGATTTGTTTGATTTAGAGGAAACCCCTTGATCTATTTATATCCAGAACTGGTATCGGTAACTAACCATGCCAACAGATCGATCGGATATACGATCCTAACAGATCGATCGATATACTGGCTCACGAGAACAGGTTGAACAGGTTAATGTCCGTCTTGGCCGGTCAAATACTGACCATATCAAACCCAAGGTGGCGGACTGTCAATTGTTCTCTCTCTTTTCCATATAAACGATGGAAAAGATATGGTAAAATATGGCCATGTCTGCATGTCTAAGAAACGTGGATTTGAGAATAAAACTTTTTGAAATTTGTGTCTGGTTAAAAGCATGAAATAGCAATGCATTACAAACACCGTTTCCAAAACTTCGCCAGCAGCGTGTAGGTTCATTGATCAGCGAAAGAAGACCGAATATTGAAGATCTAGAAGATGAAATTCGAGGAGCCGTCTCAAAAGGGCGCCATTGGTCTGCCGTCTTCGGTCTTAACATTGTAGATAGCTCATCATGCTACTACAAAACGAAGAACTTGGTCCAAACAAGACCGAAGATAAAAGTACAGTAGCTGGAATGCTAGTACCTGGCAATTTGAGAATGTCCAGATTAGTATACAAAGTGGATATAGACTGCCGGGGGAGGTAATTCTTGCATCCGCCAGGTGGTGTGGAGGTGATGTGGAGGTCAAAAGTAGTTCCAACAGGTGGCGCCACCAGGGTGACCTTTGGGGGCATGGTGATGCGGTCTGCCTCCGCGGACAGAAAGTAGTCCCACGGGAAAAAATACAAGGAATGCATGTATGGACCCTGGGATGTACTTACATGTACTGACCTTCAACATCCGGGTACTTTTCAACATCCGGGCACTTTTGGATGACGTCATGTGTGACGTCAGATCGCGCGTGACCTTGGAGAGAGTTTCCCCAGTAGGTTTCCCCACTGGGTTTTTCCCCCCGGGCCCGGCCGCACGCAGCGCGGGTGATCCGGCCGCACGCCGCGCAGATTATCCGGCAGAAAAAAAAGCTTCCACAAAACACACCCATAGCGGTTCCCCCAGCGTGGATGTGCTGTGATGGAGGGACTATGTCTTCTCTGTATATAGTTCAGACATGCATTGTCAACTGTTTTTGCCCAATTTTAATGATTCCGTTTTTACATAATAAAACCAGCCACGGGAAATGACCTGATCTGATAGCAAGTTTTATGTTCTGCGGCAGAGTATATTTCTGAATGCGTTTTTTGAGCAGTTCACCGTACTCACGTTTTGCAAAACCACGAGTTGTTGCAACATTTAAGAATATCTCCGGTCTATCAGACGGTATATAATATATGGAAATGAGGATGGTTTATCAGTCAGATTTTTGTCTTCGTTCAGCGGATGTGCGAAGGTAAAGTAATTTCTCCGCTATTCTCAAATGTCGAATTCCAGACCCCAGTTTTCGACGTTCAAGATTGAACAATTATGTAATATCTGTTTCATTTTACTGTAAAATATCGATGAATCTGTTGTCTGACATGTCCTAAAACAGACATCAGTCTCCATCCGTCATCAAAACACGAACAAAACCAACCCATATAATAACATGTGCGTTTCTGTTGTTGTTGTCATTGTTTTCTGGTTTGTACTAAGAGTCCTTGCTGGTTTCCAAGACTTTTTCATTACTCCAAATGTATGCGGATATGTTCTATGACATATCTCCTAATACACATCCGTCACGGCCGATCGAACTATACCCTATGAGTCGTCAAATCAACAAAACCAAAGGGGGGCGTGGTCCACATACAAATTCCTGTGTTATGTAAAATTAATTTTATTTATTTATTTTTTTTTTTTTTCTTCAAATTCATATTTTTCTGCATGTTTGGGCCTGGAAAAGTATCCACAAACTTTCACTGACATTTTATGTAGATGGTAAACCTATCTCTTAGGCTGTAAAGCCCAAATTGTATGAAAATCCAATGCAAACATGTACAATATTTACATGCAAAATTCATATTTACTTTTGAGTCATATTTTCATGGCACTGTAAATGCATTGAAGAAATTCCACTAACGCGTCCCATAACACTTCCACGTAGTCTGCGGAATCAAAACTCTACGAATAATCAACGTGGAATTAGAATTTAGAATTGAACCAAATAAAGTTAACAGTATACATGTGTTATGTAAAATAGTTTGCTTTTTTTCTCCAAATTCATATTTTTTCTGCATGCTTGGGCCTGGAAATGCATTGAAAAACTTCTGCAAACATGTCGCTCTGCCCATACAACTTTCATGTAGTTTGAGAGATCAATTTTTTTCAAATAATCGACACACATGTGTTATTTCAATGTTGTTTGTGGTTGTTAAACAAAAGTCCTGCAGGTACTACTTCTAAGAGATACTAGGTTTGTGTCCTGGGGAATTTAAAAAAAAACAACCCTTTCACATTTACGGAATAGCACGCGTCATTATTTTTATTCCGCAGTGCCTTTTCAACGCTTTTTGGTCATAATCATATCGTATCATATAGTACCATGTTTTTCATCACTAAAATGACATAATTTCCCTTAGGAATACCAGTTGACTGGTAACCAGCACAGAATATTTTGAATATGCAGAGAGAGTGTGGATTATAATTTCCAGCTTAATAAAGCTAACTATGGCGTCGAATGACGCTATGTAAATGACGCAGTGAAGGATATATATCCACCTTCACTGGATTTGAAGGAAACTACAGATAGCCCTACAGGCACATCATCTTTAGATCTATATCTCTATAAAAATGAAGCGGGCATTCTCTCTCGTCGATTTTATGACAAAAGAGATGATTACAATTTCGACATCGTAAACTATCCCTTTCTGGACAGTAATATTCCAGTGGGACCTGCATATAGCGTATAAATATCTCGCTTAGTAGCATCTACTAGATCCTGTGTTAAATGTGACGATTTTAATCAACGTCACAAAACATTGTTGCAGAAACTTATAAAACAGGGCCATTCCACCAAGCGCCTCCACTCAAAGTTTCTCAAATTTGGCGATACATATCGCATGCTGATAGCAAAATACGATGTAGCGTGCAAGATCTATGGCGCTACGTTTCGTAACTTGTGTCTAATTCCGCTTAACCCGGGGCTAGGGGTCGTATGAACCCATGTACTTCAAGATCCTCATGTTGCTCATATGAACAGTCACAATCAAAGCGTGACTGAGATACATCATTCTCTAGATGACGAATTTACAACGATTATTATGGATTAAGAATACTTATCAGCGATACGGATTTTATATTTTTGAAACATCATGATGTCTTGTCGGCATCATTGAAAACTGTTGACCGCTTCTCTCTTGCGGGAAACTAGCCTATGTTCATGTATACTATGATTGTCCTTTTGAATTTGGTGCTAATACTGTTATACGGAATATGGAATAGGTCTTTGGGTTATAGACGCGGATATTCTTTAATGGACGACGGCTGAATTATGAATGACGGACTAGACGCTTGTAATTCAACTCATTCAATAATTCATAATTCTTTAGCCTGTACATGTAATCTAAAATGACATAATTTTCCTTAGGAATACCAGTTGACTTCTAACCAGCACAGAATATGTTGAATATGCAGAGAGAGAGTGTGGGTTATAATTTCTAGCATAATAAAGCTAACTATGGCTCCTAATTCTGTAGAATTAACATTTGTGTGAAAAATGCCTATACATGTATTCAATTCTGTATTGTGTTTACCATATCTGTCATGTATTATACAATATCTATCCTGTGTTATATCAAATATGTGCTGTGTCATACCAAATCTGTCCTGTGTTTACCATCTGTCCTGCATTATATCATATTTGTCCTGTACTATACCATATATGTTCTGCATTATATCAAATCTGTCCTGTATTGTACAATATCTGTCCTGTGTTTACCATATCTGTCATGTATTATACCATATCTGTCCTGTGTTTACCATATCTGTCATGTATTATACCATATATGTGCTGTGTTATACCATATTTGTCCTGTATTATATCAGTATGTGCTGTGTTATACCATATTTGTCCTGTGTTGTACCATATTTGTCATGTATTATACCATATTTGTCCTGTACTATACAATGTATGTTCCGCATTATATCAAATCTGTGCTGTATTGTACCATATCTGTCCTGTGTTTACAATATCTGTCATGTATTACACAATATCTCTCCTGTGTTATGCCATATCTGTCCTGTGTTTACAATATTTGTCCTGTATTATACCATATTTGTCCTGTGTTATACCATATCTGTCCTGTCATATTCGTTCTGGCCCGTTAGATGTATTCTCGGCTGCTCTTGTCTGTCGTCCTTTCAGAAACTTTCATCCTTTTGTTCTAATCGTCGTCGGGCATGCCTGGATATTGTTCGGACAGCATGTTCTGAAACAGTTGTTTGCGCATTCTGATCGAATCTTCCAGGGCCTTGGTGGGTGGTAGCCCCATATCCTCTTCCAAGAGGACGCTTGGCCTTCATGATGGACCTGTGCGTGGGGTCGCCTTTCATTTCAAGGGGCAGCAGGCTATATTGTTCATAGATCGCCATGGCTGTTTTCCTGGTGCAGGGCCGCATTTCGGTGTACGCCTGTTGTAAGTTATCCTGTCCGGCGTCCTCGATCGCTGCAGCGTGAGTATTGATAGCTGCTGTCACAATACGATCACAGAAGGTAGGTTCTGCCTCACTTTCCTGGGATGTAGGCTGACTATCTGAGGTCAAGCTCTCTGTATCAGTAGACAGACTGTCAGCAATCTCTGTTTCGGTATCAGTCGATACACTCTCAGCAGTCTCTGTATCAGCATCCGCCTCAACGGGCTCCTCGCAGTCTTCAATCCCATGTATATTTTTCTGGTGTCGCATCATATCGTAATGTCTGGTGTACGTGCGTTCGCACACAGAGCAAGTATAAGCCATGTTGACGGTTGAACGTCGACTGTGCGTGTTTTGGGAATACGCTTGCTTTTATAGACAGCAACGCCCGTTAACGCTTAGCTTAACGTTTCAACGCCCTGGTGAATTAGCCCAAAAGCTCTGATTTTCATGGAATTGACACCAATTCATCGAAATGCAGTGACGCCCGTCAACGCCCGTTACTTAACGCCCAATCTTAACGCCTGTCTCAACGCCCGTCTCAATACCTATCTCAACGCGATATGCATTGTCCATCATCACTGGGCGTTGCTGTTGGAGGTTGAAGAAGATAATTTCCCGTCTCCTGCTGGGTCTCCATAAAGGTTTGAAATACCTCATGCAGGGTCAGCAGATTCTGGGCACGGGTAGTTGTGTCAGTATCCTCATTGGATATTATCTGTTTCTTATGCAGCAGAAGATATACCCGTGCCACCCATTGGATGTCATCTATGAGCGTGGTAAGATGAGAAGGCATGCGTTGGTGCTGAACGGAGGATTCACCTTGCGCTGTATCAATAATAGTATCGACATTGGCTTGACGTAACGCTTCGGCTAGAATATCCTCGTTGTCGGGTTCAAACAAGTTGGACTCTACAGTGCTCATGGTCAAATGAGTGGACTGGTGCCGTGTGATCTATTTATAGTGAGACGCTTTTGATCTTAATGATGCGTTCGAACAAATGTTTCTTTTGTGCTATTGCTCTGACATACGCCACTTTCCAGTTCATGCCCGATGTTTTCAACATCGACGCTGTTCTTTCGATTTCCATATGGACCGGGTCCTTGTCCAGCAATTTTATATGGGTCAGGAGGTGGGCATACTGCTGACATAATGTCCGTCGTAGTCTGGGTGCCAATGTATTATGGGCTAACATTGCGGCTTCCTCTTTCGAATACCATTTGCGGCGAAACTTGTTTCCTGTGGCCTCCAAAATCTCGCCCATCTCGGCGTCCATACTTTCTTTGAACAAATCCTTCCATAGCCTCGAGTTCACATTATGTTCATTCCCTTGTACATTCACGGTTGAGTGATATTCCGGCACTGATGGTATGAAGGAGACCTGCTGTACGGGGGCGGGTTGCTGCTGCTGCTCTGCCAGATGTGGAATCGGTGTATGGTGTAGAGGTATATGACGTTGCGGTGATGCCTCACCGGGTAACAGGTGGGTCATCAGCCGGCGATCTTCGGGGGTATGGGCTTTTAAATTTACGAGCAGGTAGCCGTACGGACGACTTGTCGCTCCTTGAAACGCCTGCATGAAATGGTCGATGTTCTGAGGAAAAATTCGACTACCAAACACACGGATTTGTGCTCTGTCGACGGGGTTGGAGAACAACACAAATTATTGGCAGTTCAAGGCAATATCTCTGGACGCCTTCCCTTGAGGAAAGAGATTCTGATTCTGACGGACACATGGCGATGATGGTACCCTTTAGTGAATAGGTCGGCGATTTTCGAATTGTCATTGGCCGCACTCATCAGATCATCAAGCACTACCACGTTGGTCTGCTCGGTACCCGATCAGAGCGTGATTACAGACTGAGCCTAATGGTGTACAACCGACCTTATATGACACTCACTCAACTTCATTCCTCCTCCTCCTCCTCCTCCTCCTCCTCCTCCTTCTCCTTCTCCTCCTCCTTCTCCTCCTCCTCCTCACTCCTCCACCTCCTCCTCCTCATATTCAATTTTGCATATGACCTCTGTGACGTCACTCGCACTCATGTGACTTGCCCCTTTGAAAGTGCTAGTTGAGTCGCATTGACCTTGGAAATTTGCATATGACCTCTGTGACGTCACACGAGCAGCACGTAGACAAAACCGATTCACGGAGAATGACGTGCGATACATATCGCTAAGAACCGATTCCCCATAAGGCCAAATCCCGGCCATAGACGTTTGACATCTGAGTGTACTCTATCCCATAATGCATCACTGTCGTTTCCGGATCCGGTGATCCCGCGCAGGCGTGCAGCCGGATAACCCGCGCGCTGCGTGTGGCCGGTCCCGGGGGAAAAACGTGGGATCTGACGTCACACATGACGTCATCCAAAAGTGTCCGGATGTTGAAAAGTGCCCGGATGTTGAATGTCAGTACATGTAAGTACATCCCAGGGTCCATACATAGATTCAATGCATTTCCCCCGTGGGACTACTTTCTGTCCGTGGAAGCAGACCGCATCACCGCCAGACCGCATCACCGCGGAGGAATACATGTCCCAAAGGTCACGTGACCTCCACATGACCTCCCCAATATGCAAATTATTGAGACGGCGCACACCTTTGCCGAGACTACTTTTGACCTCCACGTCACCTCCACGCCACCTGGCGGATGCAAGAGTTACCTCCCCCGGCAAAACCTGAGTCTATGTCCACTTTGTATACTACTGTCCAGTCTTTTAACCCAGCTAAGACAGTTTTTCTGATATGCAAATCAGTTAGGACATATTTCCTCGAACCTTATTGTAGTCTGCGGTAGGACAAATATAGAAGTCTAAAATTCCTGGACGATTGATTCTTTAACCCCCCCCCATCATCTGTTTCGTGATTTATCATGTTTCAATGTTTTCTGTAAATATGTTAGGTTGGCAACACTCGACAACACGAACTTTATTCAGTCTTACTTTTAAACATTGAAACAGCTTTTTATGAAAGAGGGGGCTGACTCACACACTCAGTCACTCATGGGTATTCTCGGAATTCTTTTACGAAATTGATAGAAGGGGTCCAGATCTGAATACGCCATAATCAATGTCAAATGATTTTACTTATTTGAAAGCGAGACTCTTCCTTGGGTCACTAAATGGAACGATTTCTATCTCCATATGATCAAGGACTACGATTATGATGGATTCTTCGAGATGGATTTCACAAAGCACCAGATCGTTTAAATTCCCATTTCGGAATATAGTTATCAACCCACAGACATTTCCATTTACTGTCAGTTCACATACACGACTTCTTAAGTAAAGAGCGGAATCTCGGCCAAGATGAGGAGGCGTGTAAGCAGTGCAATATAATCCATAAATCTGGTGAAATTCTACTGTATCAAACAACCTTACCTTGGAGGATACCGCCTACGAATGACCAATCCAATATTAGTGATATTCAGATACTTAAACCGATAGTCGTGAGATATAAAAGTAACATTTTCAAGACAAGAAGCCAAACCTGTGTAGGAATATTGAATTGCAAAAAAAATGTATTTGTTGTATTCTACGGTGTCTGTATACATTATATCAAGTTTCTCGCTGAATAAATCATAACAGCGACAACCTTTTCTAATCAAGCCACACTGAGTCGTGGCCATTGACATTGGTGGGCGAGAATAACCGAGTGGGTAATGTCAATGGCCACGACTCAGTGTGGCTTGATTGGAAAAGGTTGTCGCAGTTATGATTGCCAATAAAGGACTTTGTATGTTTAGATGAGTAAATTGTATACTCAGAAAACTTTCAAGGCACTGAGCTTCATCATTCTCGAATAACAGGGTCGTGAAATAGTGCATTCGTGCAAAATCGCCAATTTTGAGGCGAAAACTCATATTTCTTTCTATAAACATATGAAGATAAACAACAAGCAGCCAGAGGATGCTAGGTTCCCCCGCCAAAATGGCAGTAATATTTATAAGCGTTCTCGGTCTCCGGGGAAATACATGACGGTGGCAACAGCTACTTCACAGGTGTAAGAAACAGAAGGGTCTTTCGCCTCCCCAGGTTTTGAGATCAACTCAGAAAGGCTGACTGAATGTTGATTGCTGCTGTAATATATTTTTCTCACTGTGTAGCATGAAAATTATGTAACCAAAATGCAACCCCAAGCGACATCTCATGGCATATTATCTGCAAACTAAATTTGACCAGAATCTGAAGGCATCCTCAACCTATAGCCCGGAAATCAAATTTAGACTTTGCCACCAGGTGTCACCACCTGTAGGTGCAAGCAGGCAAAACGCAATCCCAAACGACATCTCATGGCATGGTATCGGCATATGAACTTTGAGAGGGATCTGAAGAGGGGTCCTCAAGTTATTGCCGGTACTGGATGCCCACCGGTGTTTGTGTTATTCGGGGTGGGTCACATTTGAATACCAAATTTGAGACAAATCTGATGAGCAGTTCCCAAATTATTGCCCGGAATTATTTCTACCAGGAGGCGCCACCTGTAGGCAGAAGCGGGCAAAATACAATCCCAAGGGGCATGGTATCGTGGTGTCATGTTATCTGCATACCAAATACCAAGTTATTGCCCGAAACCAAATATAGATTTTGACAGCATGTGGCGCCACCTCTAGGCGCAAGTCGGCGAAATGCATTATCAAGCGACATCTCATGTCAAGGTACATTCATACCAAATTTAAGAAGAATCCGATGGGTGGTTCTCAAGTTATTATCCGGAAACAAATTTGTGATTTTGCCACCAGGTGGCGGCACCTGTGAGTGCAAGTGAGCGAAAGGCAATCCCAAGCAACATCTCCTGGCATGGTACATGCATGCCAAATTTGAGAAGAATCCGATGAACGTTTCTCATGTTATTACCCAGAAAGGTAGGGCATTTCAAAGATATTCGACCAAGTGTTTCTACGTTATATCACTTGCAGCACGGAATAATGGGATGAACTCTAGTGGCGCCACCTCCGGGCGGATTTTGCTGAAACGCAACACCAACTGACGTTTTGTCCCAAGGAATGCATTTGCCAAACTTTCGAAGCAATCCGACAAATCGTTTCGAAAGTTATCGTTCGCGAAGGATTTGAACAGACATCCACGGACATGCACTGAAGATTGGAACAAGACCCAGTGGCGCCACCTACAGGCAGATCTCGCTGAAACGCAAAACTAACCGACGTCTTGTCGCAAAGAATGCAGGTGCCAAATTTCGGAGGAATCTGAAAAAGCATTTAGGAGTTATCGCTTGCGAAATATTTGAACATACATCCACGGACATCCACGGACAAGCACAGAAGATTGGAACAAGAGGCACTGGCGCCACCTTCAGGCGGATCTTGCTGAAACGCAATACCTACCGACGTCTTGTCACAAAGAATGCAGATGCCAAATTTCAGAGGAATCCGATAAAGCATTTGGAAGTTATCGCTTGCGAAGTATTTGAACAGACATCCACGGACATCCACGGACACAAAGAAGCAAGAACCATTTTAAAGTCCCCGACCGCGTTGCGGCGGGGGACAATAACCAGAACCAGCTTGATACAGCATACTCCCTGTTCCAATACGTAGTCGTAGACCAAATTCCGTTCTGGTTATCGTTTATCTTCATATGTTTACACAGAACAATAAGAAAAGCAGAATCAACTATTTTGCACGAATGCTCTACTTCACGGCCCTGTTTCTCGAGAATCATGAGACTCGCTGCCTTGAAATTTTTCTGAGTATACAATATAATATTATACTTCATGCCAATTGTATGGAGCCGTAAAAGTGACACGGAAGTTTTTTTTTAAATTATCTCGTGATCTCGACATCTTTTTTTGTTATCTCGTGATCTCGAGAAAATTATCTCGTGACCTGGACTTCTTTCTTTGTGATCTCGAGATAATTATCTCGTGATCTCGACATTTTTTTGTTATCTCGTGGTCTCGAGATAATTATCTCGTGATCTCGACATCTTTTTTGTTATCTCGTGCTCTCGAGATAATTGACCAGTAGGAACCATTGTTATGTCGTGATCTCGACATCTTCATTATCTCGTGCTCTCGAGATAATTGACCAATAGGAACCATTGTTTTATTGGGGTTTTTTTATTAATGTTGAATGTTACAGATTGACAGGCCGGGCTAGGGTGCCATGACCTTCTGATGTTTGCCACCGGGGCTGATTCCATTCCACAGTGTGGTTTCAATCCAAGTCCATCTTTAGCGTTTCAAGAGGATTCCATATATCCAACGGCAAACACGTGCACTGCCGTTTTACGCCAAGATGACTATGATCAATTCAAACAGCATTTCGAATTTGGCATCCTAAATGCAGTGAAATTTGGCATGGCTTAATTTCTCATAATGAACGGAGAGGTGGATACCGGTTTTTCCAAACATTGCCGGTAAAAAGACGGGATACCAGCGCTATGATGTTTGGAAGACTTTATAATGATGTGCATGTATCGCCTAATTTTCATAATGAACGAAGAGGTGGATACCTGTTTTGTCAGCATTCCTGGTAAAAAGACGGGATACCTGCGCCATGATGTTTGAAAGACTTTAGATGATGTGTATCGTAGTTATAATTCTCCGACAAGTAATAAACCATATTGTTATATGTTTCTTTTATAGACATTTGCATGGTGTCTAGAGACTAATTTGTTTCCGATAAAACACCATTTCAAGTTTTATTTTACAGTGAGATGTTTACCAGGTGCATGTAGAATTGCATGTGACAAGTTTGTATTAAAAGGAGTTATGCCGAAATCATAGTAATTATTGTATCAATTCGTGGTAATCTATATATGTACAATGTATTAAAATCACCAAACAGCATGATTAGTTTGTATGATGTGAATGTAGAAATTATGTAAAAAATTCGATGGTAATTACAAAAGTACCCCAAAATACAATCAGTATTCTCGGGTTATACAATACTTTGCAGTGAAGAAATGTTAAGGAATTGTTTGCGTGATTTACGGATAACATACAGTTGCTGTTAGTTGTATAAATGCATTACCGTCACAGAAGTTCCTGGGGATGCTATCTGAAACGATATCTTAAGCTTATGCATGCACACAGGTGAATGCTCCTTGTCTGACGAAGAAAGAAGTGACACCATGTCAAACAATCACAATCTACAGTGAAATTATTGCTCAGGCTGAGCATGGACCTGTAGTAACTAAATGTATATACGCCTGCATGCTGTATGCTTTCAATCAATAAAGCTGAGAAATCGATATGTGCTTTTTCTGTTTCTCAAACGAAAAACAATACTTTCACCTTCATGACGATTGATTTGTGTATGGAAGATCTGATGTTATACAGAATGAAAACCTGAGCGGTTGAAGCCCCTCGACGTTGACAGGAGTGATTTGAACCCTTTTAGCTTTTCAAAAGTCCAGAAACGAAATTTAACTTGACTCACAAGTGGCACCACCTAAAGGTATATCTTCATGAAAAACCGAATTTGGAAAGAATCCGTTCATGTTTTCAAAAGATATAGCCCGGAAACTTATACTTAGCCGCCACGTGGCGCCACCTACTTGTGAATTAGCACAAAAAGCAGTCCCAAACGAGATCTCGGGCAGGGTGCCCACTTACCGAAGGAGATGCTACGATAAGGCGGGATTTTGGCCTATACGTGGTGCGGTTAAAATCGAAAAAATAAAATGTCCTCAAAATAATTGTGTTTTAATGTAACGACAAGAGAAAATATATGTACACAATATGTGAAAGTTCTAGCTCGATTGCGTTATCATTGTAGTCCTGACATAAAATTTAAATCCGCAGCATGTGCTATTTCGTCAAAAAAGTGTCTAAATCGAGTCATTTAAAGACACATTTAGACACGAAGGACCGCTTGGACCAACAAGTTTTTCCAGCAGTGGAGTTACAATGCCACCGCACATCACCAAGTTAAATGGCGTTTTGGTCCAAGGGGTCCTTCATGTCTAAGGGGTCCTTCATGTCTAAACGTGCATCGAGTTGGACGCATTTCTCACGAAATAGCACATGCTGCGGATTTCAGTTTCATGTCCTAACTACAATCATAACGCAAACGAGCTAGAACTTTCACATATATTGTGTACATATATTTTCTTTTGCCGTTATCTTAAAACACAATTACTTGTAGGACATTTCAACCACACCACGTATAGGCCGAAATCCCGCCTTATCGTACAGTCTCCTTTGAAAGAATCCATTGATGAGTTTTTCAAAAGTTATTGTGTGGAAAGAATGGCGGACGGACGCAAGGATGGACCCAAACACCATAATGCCCCTTTAGCCCTTCGGGTGTCAGGGGACAACAAAAAAAGTCAAGAGCGAAATTCCAAGCAGTCAAGACCTGTTGGTGTCGTCTTGTTATTTTGTGTGGAAAGAATATTTTTATTTAACTAATTTCAACAATTCTCAAAAGTCGACTTGCTGGCTTAGCGAGCGCCACCCACCTTAGTAGTAGTAGAAGTGCATGTTTCGTGCACTCCAAGCTATGACCTCTGAGTAAATGGCCTAACGGCCGGAGGTGAAGTCCTCTATAGTTCTGGCAAAGCTCACGAGACCGGAAGTGACCTTTGGTATTTCTTCGGTTCACTTTTGGTTCCGATCACGTGACGGGAAGTGGCCTTGACCCCTGGGCGCATGTGATCACGTGACCCTATCACCGCCACGGAAGTGACCGCATCAACGCAGAGTAATAGAGGCCACTTTCGGTCACGTGACTTTTGCCAGAATCATAGCAGCCTTGACTTCCGGTCCTGCGGCCATGCACTCAGAGGTCAATGCCAAGTGCAAGAAAGATCTCTCGCCTTCACACACAGACGCACACCAGAGACCGAGCTATACAGCAGAAGAAATGAGCAATAATGCTGATTATAGGAGAATATATCAAATGAAATTGAGTTATATCATACCTAGTATTAGTTCACGTTTTCGAACAAACGGCATTTTGCTTATTTCTCTTGCTAAAACCTTCCGAGAAACCTGCTCAGTGTTGGGTGCGGGCCATTGCCTGGTGGGTGAGCGACGGTGTGTGGCACTCGCTGACGATCGCTAGGACTAAACAGACAAATCGTCTTTTCATCTTCTTCATAGTTGTGATATTTTCAAGATCCGTAAGGTGGTACCTGAGAGTACAGGATTTATTGATCTAAATTCCAAGATTTAAAACATTTTGAATGTTTTTGACAAACAGCCAACGTTTCTTTAATCAAAGAGAGGTAAATTTTATCAATGAAACATCCCGCAATTTAGCTTAATTAAGTTCCCTTTACGGTCAATAATTCAAGATAGGTCGGGTTTCGAGTGTCGAGCTGTTAAAGCAAAGTTGTTGATTTCTGCCACGCAATGAGCTTATAAACATGAAACTGGAACTGATTATTTTGTATTGTTTCTTTTTTATTGAAGTACCGTACAGTTCAACAACATTTCTGATCAATATGGCTACTTCCTTGCATTACTTTATTACATCTCATCAATTATGCAAACTAAACTTCAGATAATATCCGCAATATAGGGACTTCGAATGAAAGAGCAAATTGTCTGCGGTTACCTGATTAAAGGGGAGTATGCATTATTTCCCTCAAGGAAATGTTTAGTCAACTTTAGTGGATTTTCTTCAAGGAATGTCAATGTAAAACTTATCATAGATACTAAGTCGATCGACCATTTAAAGATGACGCCTTTCCCCGGTTCGACTGTTGGGGGGGGGGGGAGCTGTTTCCAACGCCTACTCGTATAGCTGAGTGAACAGGACGAATATTTGGACAAGAATCAACAGAAGTAGTTCATCAAGTTTCATGTTAAATCTCTTGGCTCTTACTGAGAAGTTCATGTTCATGGCATTACTTCAGATCTCAGATATAAGTACAGATCTGTAGCATCTAACATGTTGGTTGCTGGTTGCAGGTCCTCCCTGCGCATTATTTGTATACAAGTTTCATACACATCGCTGTCACACGGTATCACAGATCGGAACTCGCATTCTTCTCTGCAAATTCCTATATCTCTATCAGACACATGGCAGAGCTTGTCTTCAGCGCCCCACAAACCAGGAACGTGATACATCTGGATTGGACGGCCACAAGGAACTTCTGGATTTTTTGAGGGTCGAATGGTGTGGTTATTCCAAACTTTCACAATAGTGTCGGGTTCAGTCTGAAATGGATTATGTAAATGCGTATCAAAATATTGCATAAAACTCAACATAACTAATAAACATTGCTAAAGACAATAAATATGATGATCATCAAATTCATTAAATACGAAGGTGCAGGTAAGGTACATGAAGTCGAGACAAATCGAACGATTGACTAATCTAGTGAAGTCGCTCACTTTTGAAGTGAGGCCTTGCAGCAAATATTAATGACACAATGGCGACAATTGTGTCATTAGTATTGTCAGGTCGCCAGCTGGTGTCCAAATTGCGTCATTAGCAGGCGACTCTGAACGCAGAGTCAACCGCTATAACGCAAATGCGACATTAGCTGGCGAATGTGAATTTACGACAATTGTGTCATTAGTAGTTGCTATTGAAATTTCTCATTGTCGTACTTGTGACATTAACGGTTAATAGTGTACATTTCAATCTCTAATGTCAAAACCAAGAGTTTAATTAATCTAGTCAGGGGACCAGTAATTATCTCGTCTGAATACCTGTATCTCTGGTATCTCCGTTTCTTGTGACATTAAAAGGCGACCTGACAAGTAGTTCTACAAGGCCTTTTGTCAATCTCTAGGATTTAGGTTATGCCACTTTCACTGATGCTATACATCTCGGATACCATCAAGAGAAGGATTTACAGATATTGCCGTAACAAGTAACAATGACAGTAAATATTTGGTAATATTTGCATTATTTGTTTAGATCATTTTTTGTGTCTGCTTATTTACGGTTTCAAAAAGCGCAATACATTGCAAAAAAAAAAGTATCTTTGGAATACACAACTTTTACTCACTTGCAAAATAGCCATGAAGCAAAACTGAACCAGACTTTTGTCCAAAACACTGCCCACGAAGTCTCCTCTCTCAGACAAACTTCGGAAATGCTCTATCCACACATGCAGGCTCTCTTTCCGTAGAAATCCCCACCAAACCTCTCTTCTCTGATTTGCAGTACTAGGCCCTTCTATGTAACATCTGTCCACTTGTGGGTCTTGCCCTTCACGCCGAAGAAACTTTGAAAATCTCTAATGTGTCCATTTTCTGTGCCGGGGTCTGTTCTAACTATACGAGGACACCCTTTGCACTCCGCAACAGCCTCAATGAAATACCCTCCTACAATCTTTGGGTTATTGTTTGTGAAATAAGCATTTAGCCATATCACTTCTCTGGAGAAACCACAAATGCAGCCATGGATTGCCAATCCAAACGGTTTCAGTTTGTCGTAGCCATCTATATGCCAAATATAATTGGTACCTTCGGCGTAATAGGCTCTCCGGCGAAGCCTCTTGTTTTGGCATAGTTCTACACCAAGTGGATCAAGCTGTCTCAAGAGCAACCTGATATCTTCCATGCCTACTCTCAGTCCATTTTGCAAACACTTGGCGTACATGACTCGATAACCATGTAGCTGTCCAGACTCCCTAAGCTGAGATATAACGAACTCAACCACTTCTGCTGGCCTGCTATAGTGCCGAGATGACATACCCCTCACTTTTCGAATTCGCTTCAATTGTCTTGTGGAAATCTCCAGCGAATGTTCTTGGTGCAGAATGAATCGTATATCATTATCAGTGAACCCGACATCAAAGTATGCCGCAATAAGCAAATTGCGGTTTGTGTCCGCCATCATCCATACTATACAGCTGTCATATATGTCACAATGGTTCCTATTGGTCATTTATCTTGAGAGCACGAGATAATGAAGATGTCGAGATCACGACATAACAATGGTTCCTATTGGTCAATTATCTCGAGAGCACGAGATAACAAAGAAAGATGTCGAGATCACGAGATAATTATCTGGAGATCACGAGATAACAAAAAAGATGTCGAGATCACGAGATAATTATCTCGAGATCACGAGATAACAAAGAAAGATGTCGAGATCACGAAATAATTATCTCGAGATCACGAGATAACAAAAAAAGATGTCGAGATAACGAGATAATTTTTTTAAAAAATTTGCGTGTCACTTTTACGGCTCCATATAATTGAAGAATTTCTTGTAGTGGAAGTATTTTATTTTGGTACTTCTGTATTGCATACAAGATACAAGGTCCTTTAAAACAAAATAGTTAATTATTTCAGACATTATCATACACCACAATGACAGCGGGTATAATAATAAAAATGTGGTCTTTGAATGAATTAATTATATATTTGTTTTGGTCAAATACCATGAAACGCTGTCAAGATATATATGGGACTGGAGAAAGGAACCTAAAACAAATGTAAAAGAGTACTCAACGGCACCAGCACTGGGAACCTAAAATGTACACACTGTAAACTTTGAGAATCTATGTCATCATCTAAATGTGATTAGTATATTATTAGTGAGGGATTCAGGCCCGTACGTAAATTTACTCTTCACATAGAATAGTCCGAAAAAGTTTTTTGGTTGATTTGTTAGGGTTTTTTTATATTATTTTTTGCAATTTTAGAACAGTTGAAAACTGAAATAATTGTGGAATGTTTCCGCTCTTTTGAACCTCTCAAATACTCTAGAATGCGTTAAATGGAGTCTTAGGTTCTCAAATTCTTCCGGGGCATCCCACTGGGCCCCTCTAGCAGGGCGCGCTTTTACCGCGCATTGCTGGGATAGTGTTTGTACTTCCACCTGACTGAGAAACGACCTCCCCCTCCACCCGAACAAAATCCTGCGTACGGGCCTGGGATTTCAGAAGGAAGGGAAGATTGGGAGTCAAAAAGTAATGGGGATCAGGAATATGAGCCTTGCCTGTCCAGAAAACTCACAGTTTTCTTCGAAAGGTCCTGAAACTTTGTCAAGGTGGTTGTGAGGGTAGTAGTAGAGACTACACATTGACCGCATATTCAAATGTGAAGTGGCGTATGGTGTGTGACGTGCGGCGCGCACTTCCAGTTGCGCATGCTTATAGGTGGTGTCAAATACGAATTCCCTTGCGCAGTTTCCGATCACGTGATATCCGATCACGGGTCTGAACATCTTCGGATAATTCTTATCTTGGCATAGCAAGAACAGAACAACCGGTCCGCGACACTTTCTCTAACATATAGAGCCCAGTAGAGAGTCCACACGCACATCCCAATCAAGCTGAGAAGTTCTATAAAAGATGATGGGCCTCTGTAGGTTCCGGGAAACAAGTCTGAACAGTTAGGGTGGCGGCCGAGTTGTAGAGATACAACGGACCTGACAGCGATAACATGATACTGGACCCTGGCAGGTGACACATTTGGTATCTGGTGTGTGCCCTATGCAGCAAGGAATCCCCTTCTCATATCGACTTGGTTTCAGAGGGTTTCAAACGATGTCTGTAGTCTGATTCCTTGATTCTCTTTCCTAGTCAACTTTACCTGTCCACATTTTAATTTGTTTACAATAGGTGTACGGGTTTCACACCATGGACATGTCGAGGAAGGATCGGGACCCGTCGGGGATAGCTTCCTCGGTGGACATGGCCAGGAAAAGATTCGTAAGTTGAGGAAATAAAAGGCATAAAAACGACTGGGATACTTACCCCCAGAATATAGGTAATAAACCTATAGGCCTTGGTATGGGTCTGTAACCCGTTCGTGTCGGTCAAGCCCCGTGGGGCTTCCGGATATTGACCTGGGATGTCGTTGTGCACACCACAGGTCATGTCTAATTCCGCTTAACCCGGGGCTAGGGGCCGTATGAACCCATGTACTTCAAGATCCTCATGGTACTCATATGAACAGTCACAATCAAAGCGTGACTGAGATATATCATTCTTTGCAACGAATATTATAGATTAAGAATACTGATCAGCGATACGGATTTGATATTTTTGGAACATCATGATGTCTTGCCGGCGTCATTGAAAACTATTGACCGCTTCTCTCTTGCAGGAAACAAGCCTATGTTTATGTATACTATGATTGTCTTTTTGAAATTGGTGCTAATACTGTTATATGGAATATGGAATAGGTCGACATCGGGCCTTACAGACTAGTCTTTTGTGTTAAATACCGTCTGACGACGATACAGCTCACCAATCTCCAATGTACGAGTTGTCACAGCGAAACAGCTCATCAATTACCAGTATACGAGTTGTCAGTAGTAGAGAAAACCCTTTTCGACTCAACTTTTCCAGGGAGGTAACTCTTGGTCCCCTTTTTTCCAGGTAAAGGTATAGGGCACGCCCCATCGCCTTTCACCTCTGGGGCGCCAGGGGGCGCCACCAGCTCAAGGTCACGTGGAGGTCAAAAGTAGTTCCGGCAACCTGTAACCTTTGTATTCCTCCGCGGACAGAAAGTAGTCTCAGTGGGTTTTTCCCCACAATGTCGTGGGTGATCAAATTCTCCGGCAATCTCCGGCAATCTTCTGGGGCGAGAGGGGTCCCTAGTGTACCGATTGGGTTGTATGAGGTATCAATGTGAAGCATTCGTGAAGGGGCATCTGATGGGGTGGGTGTGGGGTTGAAATATCGTCATTCTGCGCATGCGCGGTAGACCAAGGGTATGGAAATACACGTTTTGGGGTCTAGGGGAGCCCCTAGTGGTCCGATGGAGTCGAGTGAAGTATCAATATGAATCCTATGTGAGGGCGCATCCCACGGGCTGGATATGGGGTTGGAATATGGTCATTCTGCGCATGCGCGGTAGACCAAGGGTATGGAAATAGACGTTTTGTGGTCTAGGGGAGCCCCTAGTGGGTCGATGGAGCCCAGTGAAGTATCAATGTGAAGCCTATGTGAGGGGGCATCCGATGGGCTGGGTGTGGGGTTGGAATATGGTTATTCTGCGCATGCGGCGGTAGACCAAGGGTATGGAAATAGCCGTTTTGGGATCTAGGGGAGCCCCTAATAGGTCGATGGGGTCGAGTGAGGTATCAATGTGAAGCTTATGTGAGGGGGCACCCCACTGGGTGGATGTGGGGTCGAAATATCGTCATTCTGTGCATGCGCAATAGAGAAAGGGTATGAAAATAGACGTTTTGGGGATGTAGGTGAGCCCCTAATGAGCCGATGGAGTTGAGTGAGGTATCAATGTGAAGCCTAGGTGAGGGGGCATCCGATTGGACTAGTGACTCGGCCGTTGTCCACATTCTGCGCATGCGCAGACAGGGAATTCTGGGAAAAGGGTGTGGAAATAGACGTTTTATGCGTGGGTGGTACCCATCCGGACGAAAACGGGGGCGAATCTCATAGCGGCGTTCAAAGACATCTTCAAGACCGGGCGCAAACCTTTGTATTTGCAAACCGACGAAGGCACGGAATTCCTCAACAGACCGTTCCAACAGTTTCTGAAAGCCCAGAAGGTGTTTCTCTTCCACGTACAACGAGACCAAGGCTTCCGTGGTGGAAAGGTTCAACGGGACATTCAAAGGCCGCATGTATAAATATTTCACCTATAAGAATACAAGGCGGTACATCGATGTTCTCCCGAAACTTGTGAGTGGTTAGAATCGAGCCTATCACCGGAGTATAGAGAGAGCCCCCATTACCGTGACCCAACGCAATGAAGCCCAAGTCCGGCGTGTCTTGTACCCCAGGCAATCGCAGCGAACGACGAAGGCGGTGTATAAGGTCGGGGACCCTGTACGGATCAGTAAAGTCAAGGTCAATTTGAGAAAAGTTACTTGCCCAACTGGAGCGATGAGCACTTCCTGATTAAACGGCGCCTACCCCGACAGCAGCGAGTCTATGAACTGGAAGATCTTCAAGGGGAACCGTTGCTAGGGACGTTTTACCAGACGGAATTACAGCCTGTGGTAAAAACACAGCAAGACTACTACACGGTGGAGCAGATTTTGAAAACGGAACGTCGACGTGGCAAACTGTTTCATTTCGTCAAATGGCAAGGCTGGCCCAGTTCCTTCAATTCCTGGGTCGCTGCCAACCAGGTGAAACGACTATAAAACCAGACACCACTGCCGTCATCCTTCATTCCACGTCCGACCACAGTGCTATGGACAAACAGCAGCTGCCTCTGAACACAGCGTCTCCCAAAACACGCAAAGCGCAAGTGGGCTTTGTGGTGATACTGCTAACCCTGCTGAGTGTGTTGTACGGAGGTGTGTTTTACGACGTAGCCTATGTCAGCACGTTACTTAACCAACTGAGAACACCAGCCATCAGTGAAACCTGTCTACAGATAGCACCAGTCAACCCCGTATCGAGCCCAGTCACCACCACACCCCGTGTACAAGCCCCATCGAGCTCCACACCAAGCTCCACACCTACACCAAGTACACCCACTACGTCTGAAAACCCACCCGATTTCATCCCTCACACTGAACAGACAACGACGATCGACGTTGTACCCACCACCATCATCACTCGCAGTGAACAGACAACGACGACCGACGTTGTACCCACCACCACCACTCCAGTTCACTCGTACCAAATTTACAAGAGCGGGTTACCACGACAGCGCATACAGCTCGAACCATGGACCCTCGGTGGCAGCATCCCTTCACTTGCGTCATCGCAGTTCCGACGGGCTCCGGCAAAACGCACTTCGTCAGCATGATCACGACAGCATGATCACCCCACCCATTACCCGAATCGTGTGCTGTTACGGAGAATGGCCCTTGGTGAGGCGTGGGATGAAAGCGATAGGCAAACAAGCGGTACGCAGTGGACTGCAAGTGCCCGGTGATATCTTGGGGGGTACGGCACCCAAAGAAGCCTTGAAACGTCGGGCCAAAGAAGCGGGAGGCGTCTTGGTCGCCAAAGCACAACGCACCGTAGGGAATAAAAGAGCTGCCCCACCGAGACCATGCACCAGTCGACGACCGACCCAGCGACGACGCACATCGAAGACCCAGGATATCTTTTCTTAACCATGTCCTTGATCCACGCAGATTACAAGCGTCTAGTCCGTCGTCCATTAGAGAATATCCGCGTCCATAATCCGAAGACCTATTCCATTTCCATATAACAGTATTAGCACCAAATTCAAAAAGACAAAAGTATACATAAACATAGGCTTGTTTCCTGCAAGAGAGAAGCGGTCAACAGTTTTCAATGATGCCGGCAAGACATCATGATGTTCCAAAATATCAAATCCGTATCGCTGATCAGTATTCTTAATCCATAATATTCGTTATAGAGTCGTCATCTAAAAATGATGTACCTCAGTCACGCTTTGATTGTGACTGTTCATATGAGTACCATGAGGATCTTGAAGTACATGGGCTCATACGGCCCCTAGCCCCGGGTTAAGCGGAATTAGACACAAGTTACGAAACGTAGCGCCATAGATCTTGCACGCTACCTTCGTATTTTGCTATCAGCATGCGATATGTATCGCCAAATTTGAGAAACTTTGAGTGGAGGCGCTTGGTGGAATAGCCCTGTTTTATAAGTTTCTGCAACAATGTTTTGTGACGTTGATTAAAATCGTCACATTTAACACAGGATCTAGCAAATGCTACTAAGCGAGATATGTATACGCCATATGCAGGTCCCACTGGAATATTACTGTCCAGAAAGGGATAGTTTACGATGTCGAAATTGTAATCATCTCTTTTGTCATAAAGTCGACGAGAGAGAATGCCCGCTTCATTTTTATAGAGGTAGATATCTAAATAAGATGTGCCTGTAGGGCTATCTGTAGTTTCCTTCAAATCCAGTGAAGGTGGATATATATCCTTCACTGCGTCATTTATATAGCGATTATCCACAGCGAGAAGATCGTCTATATAGCGTTTGGTGAATGAGAAGGAACGGGCTTTGAGTGGATCGGTTTTTGAAAGCGCCAGCATATAGTCATATTCATAAGAGAACAGATACAGGTCAGCCAACAGGGGTGCACAATTAGTACCCATTGGAATACCTATATGCTGCTGATATATTGTGTTGCCAAATTTCACATAGATATTTTTAATGAGAAATTCAAGCAACTCTATAAACAAAGAAACATCCCATGAATGATATCTCTTGTATGTAGTAGAGCTAAAGAATGCTTTATGGCTTCCGACATTAATATATCTACGATCAGTTTTCTTGAACACAGATACTATTAATGAACTTAGACGGTCAATAAGGTCCTGATGAGGGATTGTAGTATAGAGAGTCGAGAAATCCCATGTGGATACATGTCTGTACGGTATGTGACCTTTAGCATCAAGTTCTTCCGTAAGACATTTTGAGTTTTTCAATATCCACATACATTCAACGCCAGAGTTCTTGAAAATAGTGGCGCAATACCTTTCCCAAAATGCTTTTACCTCCTGAAGGGCCCTCGTCAATAGGGTTGAAAGAAGCTTGGTGGTGCAGCTTCTAGAACCAGCTATGAATCTAGCTTTGTATGGTGATTTATGCATTTTGGGAGTCCAGTATATTTTTGGTATGTCGCTATGATTGGTTGGAAGACAAATACCTCTTTCCCTGAGAAACTTTTTGTGATTGTTAAATAAATCTTCCAGAGTAAATGCAGTTTGGGAGTAAGTAGATGTATTTGATAAAGATATGTCTACATTCAATTCTTTAACCAGCACCTGGTAATAGTAATATTTACATATGAATATTATATTATTCGGAGCTTTGTCTGCTGGGACTATGACGAATTTACTCTGGAGATTTGCTAGAACTTCTTGCGAATTGAGGTTTCTCAGTACTTGTTTTGCTTGGGGAAGAGTACTTCTGTCAATATGGCGGATTGTTTCAACGACCTTGCTCTTGGTGAGGTCCAGCCAATCAGCGAGTACTGTAGGTTCAACTTTTTCTCGCGAAGACCAATCAATAACGTACTGTTCTAATGCAGTCAGGACTATCTTCTGGTCCGCCTTCAGATTTATTCTTCTTGGCTCTCTATATTTAGGTCCTTTCATCAGGAGTAATTTCAGATCCTTATCACTCACCACATCAAGGTCACCAGTCACAATATGTTTGCATGGTGTATAGATAAAGTTCGACAATTCACAATCACAACTATAGCCTCCTGACGTGTATAATATGAGAGTATTAGGAATATGAGAGTCCTGCCCCTCCACCAACAGTGAATTTGATTTGTGGACCGTGCCGCCCACACAAACCAGTGCCGAACAAGGATTATGGGTGGAGCATCTCCCGCTCTCCAGCATCAACGAAACAGGGCCCATCGACTTCATCATCAGTAATGCGGATACGGCCTATGTGGATTTAGCCCATACGTACTTGTATGTGAAAGCCAAGGTCGTCAATGCGGATGGCTCCAGAATCATCCAAGCTGCAACGGTGGGTCCGACGAATCTCTGCCTGCACTCGATGTTTCAACAGGTAAATATATTTCTGAGCGACAAACTCATCAGTGACTCGACCAACACGTACCCCTATCGAGCCTACATCGAGACACTGTTGTCGCATGGACGAGAGGCTAAACTGACAGCCGCTTTATTCTACCAGGACACAGCTGAGCACATGGACACGGTGGACAATGAAGGATATAACAAACGGAAGGCTTTCACTGCGAACGGCGCCTCGGTGGATCTCATGGGTCGACTAAACGCAGGCATGTTCATGCAAGACCGGTACCTCTTGAACAAGATCCCCATCAAAATCCGACTGAAACGGGCGCATCCGACCTTCGCCTTGATGGCCACTAACGTAGACGGGCATGCAGCTGACTATAAGATTGTCATCCAAGACGCAGTCCTGTATGTCCGAAAAGTGAAACCGAATCCAGCCGTTCAATTGGGACACCTCAAAGCCTTGGAAACAAAACCAGCCCAGTACCCTATCCGACGTGTGCAAACCAAAGTGTTCTCTGTGTCTGCTGGAAATATAAGCGCCAACAAAGAAAACCTGTTCCTGGGGGAACTACCCAAGCGATTGATCCTGGCCTGTGTGGAAAATACCAGTTTCAGCGGAGCCTACCCAGAGAACCGTTTGACTTTAAACATTTCGGCATCAGTTTTGTGGCCCTGCATGTGGATGGACAACAGGTCCCAGCCACGGCCTTAACACCGAACTTTGGGCGCAGGAATTTCATTCGAGCCTATCAGAGCCTGTTTACAGCCACCGGTCAAATCAACCAGGACGAAGGGAATATGATCAGTCGGGAGAACTACGCGAACGGATACACGTTGTTCTGTTTCGATCTGACCCCCACCTTAGAGAACGACCATCAGCTGGCCCTGGCCAAGCAAGGCAACTTACGGTTGGAAATCCACTTTGCACGAGCCCTCGCGACCACCGTCAATGTGATCTGCTACGCCGAGTTTTACATCATTCAAGTGGACAAGGCACGCAATGTCCTGTGTGACTTCTCCACCTAACATGGATACAGACCAGATAACCACCGTGCTGGAGAATGACCCAGAGACACGTATGGTCTTTCAAGGGGTGTTCGCCCGAGATGTGTTCCCATTAGACCGTATGTATCCTGCTGCATACGTTCTCAACACGGACCCGATGGATCGGCCCGGTGAACATTGGGTGGCCGTGTACTTGACAGAACAGCAGGGCGAATACTTTGACCCGTACGGCCTGCCACCCCTCCATCCCGATTTAACAGACTTCATGGATCAAGGCACAGAGACATGGTGTTGGAGCAGTCAAACGTTGCAAAGCCTGACCAGTAGCGTGTGCGGACAATATTGTTTGTTTTACCTGTACCATCGATGCCGGGGCAGAACCTTATCTACCATCGTACAGATGTTTGACGAGTACCCCAAGGCCGAGGACCGAGATGTACTCGTATATGACTGGGCCGCCGATCATTTCAATGTACAAGCCCCGTTCTGGGCTTAAGTTCTTTCAATATACAAGCCCCCTGTTCTGGGCTTAAGTTTACAAGCCCCCTGTTCTGGGCTTCAGTTCTTTCAATGTACAAGCCCCCTGTTCTGGGCTTCAGTTTTCACGTGGTTGTTCTCACGTTGTTGTTGTTGAATAAAAAAATGAGATCTCACCCGAAAAACCCTGTCTTGTGTGTTTTCTATATAAGCATAATGCATGAAGGCTATAACAGACGTGGGGATTCGGTGAAACTGGCTTTGAACACCGTATTAGCCCATCAGTGGCCTGGGATAATCCGAAATTCACCCGCGCAGGCGTGCGGCCGGATAACCCACGCGCGCGCGCGCGCTGCGGCCGGAGTAGCCCGCGCGCGCGCTGCGGCCGGATAATCCGCGCGCGCTACGGCCGGGGCGGGGCGGGGCGGGGCGGGCCGGGAAAAACCCGGATGTTGAACATCCGGACCCTACGTCTAAGGGGAACATTGGAACTCTTCTGTGTTCGAAGGTAGTTTTAGTGAAACCCGGAAGTGACGTCTGTGCGAACAACCCAGACCACCACCCAACCCCAACCAAGGACCCCTAGTGGTGGGTCACACACACACACACTCCCTCACGCATCCCCCAACATGCCTGCTTTCTATACTACGACCAGACTGCGCATGCGCATGCGCGGACGAACCCTGAGTCCAGTCGGATGCTGCTTCACAAGAGCTTCAACAAAAGACCTCATACGACTCCGTCGGACCAATAGTGACCCCTGTCGGCGCCAAAATGTCTATTTCCATACACGTTCTCTACTGCGCATGCGCAGAATGACGTCAGTTCCACGTCACACACAGCCCGTCGGATACTCCCTCACGACTGCTTTACATTGATACCTCACTCGATCCCATCAGACCATTAGGGGCCTACCTAAACCCCAACACATGCTCCCTCATGACAGCTTCAAAATAAGACCTCATACGACACCATAGGATCATGAGGGGCTCACCTAAACCCTAAAACGTCTATGTCCACACCCTTTTCCCAGAATTCCCTGTCTGCGCATGCGCAGAATGTGGACAACGGCCGAGACACTAGTCCAATCGGATGCCCCCTCCCCTAGGCTTCACATTGATACCTCACTCAACTCCATCGGCTCATTAGGGGCTCACCTACATCCCCAAAACGTCTATTTTCATACCCTTTCTCTATTGCGCATGCGCAGAATGACGATATTTCGACTCCACATCCATCCAGTGGGATGACCCCTCACATAGGCTTCACATGGATACCTCGTACGAATCCATCGGCTCATTAGTGGCTCCCCTAGATCCCAAAACGTCTATTTTCATACACTTTCTCTATTGCGCATGCGCAGAATGACGATATTTCAACCCCACACCCAGCCAGTGAGATGCCCCTTCACATAGGCTTCACATTGATACCTCACTCGACCCCATCGACCCATTAGGGGCTCCCCTAGATCCCAAAACGGCTATTTCCATACCCTTGGTCTACCGCGCATGCGCAGAATAACCATATTCCAACCCACAGCCAGCCCATCGGATGCCCCCTCACATAGGCTTCACATTGATACCTCACTCGACCCCATCGACCCATTAGGGGCTCCCTTAGATCCCAAAACGGCTATTTCCATACCCTTGGTCTACCGCGCATGCGCAGAATGACGATATTTCAACCCCACACCCACCCCATCAGATGCCCCTTCACGAATGCTTCACATTGATACCTCATACAACCCAATCGGTACACTAGGGACCCCTCTCGCCCCTGAAGATTGCCGGAGATTGCCGGAGAATTTGATCACCCACGACATTGTGGGAAAAACCCACTGAGACTACTTTCTGTCAGCGGAGGAATACAAAGGTTACAGGTTGCCGGAACTACTTTTGACCTCCACGTGACATTGAGCTGGTGGCGCCCCCTGGCGCCCTAGGCGCCCCAGAGGTGAAAGGCGATGGGGCGTGCCCTATGCCTTTAACCTGGAAAAAGGGGACCAAGAGTTACCTCCCTGGAAAAGTTGAGTCGAAAAGGGTTTTCCCTACTACTGCTGTCAGAGCATTTCCATCATAGCTCTCTAGATTTGTATCTAATACCGCTTATGCCGGTGCTAGGGGCCGTGTGGTCATATCATCCAAGTTGCCACATGAACAGATACAATAAAAGCGTACCTGAGATACAACACATATCACGAATCGTTAGATTCTTGGTATGTGCTTTAGAATAGGTTAACCAGAAGGCTATTCTGTGAAGTCATGTGACGCAGTCAGTATGTCGGCACGTCTTCCCACTTCCCTTATATGTGTTGTAATTTGGATTATGGACGCGGATATTCTCTAATGGACGACGGCTGAATTATGAATGACGGATCTGACGCTTGTAATGGTAAGAACAAACCTCAGCTCCTCAGACACCTTGTCGTTAGAGGCGACTAACTGAGGCACCCGTGAGATTCCCGGGTGTAAATAGGAATAGGACCCCACCCGTATGGTTCCCGGGTGTGAAAAGTAATAAGACCCAGCGTCGTGATATGACTGAAATATAGTTGGAAGCGACGTTAAATCATATTCACTCACTCACTTACTCGTGTCGGTCAATCAGAATTACGAATGGCGGTTGGAACGATGAAGACCCGGATGATGTCGATAGTGGCGCCATCTCTACATGAAGGGGTGTATGTAAAAATGGTCTCGGGAAAATCCGGAAAACCAATAGTCATAGCATGAAACGCCAGCATTTTTTCTTGTGGAGCAAATCGTAGGGTGTGTGGGTTCTATCGAACCGACTCACGCGGTAGGGTACGAAGGAATGGGTCTCCGGGCAAAATGTGGGACTTTAGCCAATGATGTCATCGGGCCCATTTGTACCATGGTGGTCCATCTGGACCCCAAAACGCCCACCAAAGTGCCTGTTTTCCTACTACACGACTTCGCAGCGCAGAATGACGGCTCTATCAATAACAAGCACACCAGGTGGACTCTTCACCACGAGCGCTTCAATATGGCACCATACACGAGCCATTTGGACCACGGATGGGCCACATATACTCCAAAATTACAAGCGTCAGGTCCGTCATTCGTATTTCAGCCGTCGTCCATCAAAGAATATCCGCGTCCCTAATCCAAAGACCTATTCCATATAACCGCATAAGCACCAAATTCAAAACGACCGTACATAAAAATAGGGAAGGGAGAAGCGGTCAACAGATTTTACTGATGTCGACAATACACCATGTTGTTCCATAAACATCAAATCCGTATCGCTGATCAGTATTATTAATCAATATGATAATCGTTAATAAATATATGATATTCTTCATCTAGAGAAATATTTATCCTAGGCACGCCTTGATTGTGACTGTTCATATGAACACCATGAGGGTATTGACGTACATAGGTTCATACGGCCCCTAGCCCCGGGTTCAGCGGAATTAACTGAACACAAGTTACGAAAAGTAACGCTATAGGTATTGCACACTACGCTCGTATTTTGCTGTCAGCATGCGATATGTATCGCCAAATTTTAAAAACTTTGAATGGAGGTGCTTGGTCGTATAGCCCTGTTTTATAAGTTTCTGCAATAATGTTTTGTAACGGTACATTTAGCACAGGATCTAGCAAATGCTACTAGGCGAGATATGTATACCACTGGAATATTGCTTTCCAGAACGGGATGGTTAACGATGTCGAAATTGTAATCATCTCTTTTGTCATAAAGTCGACGAGAGAGAAGGCCCGCTTAATTTTTATAGAGATAACAGTCCAAATATTATGTGCCGTTAGGGCTATCTGTAGTTTTCGTCAAACCCAGTGAAGGTGGATATATATTCTTCACTGCTTCATTTGCATAGCGATTATCCACAGCGAGAAGATCGTCTATATAGCGTTTGGTGAATGAGAAGTAACTGGCTTTGAATTGATCGGTTTTTCTTGAAAGCGCCTGCTTATAGTCATATTCATAGGAGAACAGACATATGTCAAACAACCGGGGGGCCCAATTAATACCCACTGGAATACCTATATGCTGTTGATATGTTGTTGCCAAATTTCACATAGATATTTTTAATGAGAAATTCAAGCAACTCTACAAACAAAGAAACATCCCATAAATGATATCCCTTGCATGTAATAGAGCTAAAGAATGCTTTATGGCTTCTGACATTAATATATCGGTGATCAGTTTTCAACGCCCAATCACTCGCCCTTTTTCTAATACTACCTGACTGCGCATGCACAGATTGACGGCACATTCAATATAACCCAACCAACCCGGACTCTATTGCGCGAGTGCTTCAAAATGAAACAGATGTGCCACCTCTACCCCAAAACGTCCACTCAAATGCCCTTTTCTTACTACTGCCCGACGGTGCATGCGCAGATTTACAGCACTGCCAATAAGACCAGCCCGAGTCGGACTCTATCCCAAAAGCGCTTCCAAATGACACCCCGCACGGCTCATTTGTACCACGGATGGTCCACCTCTACCCTCAAAACGTCCATCAAAATGCCCTTTGTACTACTACCCTATTGCGTATGCGCAGATTAAAGGCACTTACACCATCTAGATCGGACTCAACCCCATGAGCGCTTCAAAATGACACCACGCATGGCTCCTTTGGACCATCAATGGTACACCTCTACCTCCAATCTATTCACTGAAACGTCCTTATTCTACTACTACCATCCAACTGCGGCATGCGCAGATTAACGTGACATCCACTAACAATCACCCAGCATGACTCCATACTCCAATATGAGATCCCACATGGTCCATTTGGACCAGGGATGGTTCACCTCGATCCAGAACGCCCATCTTAGGCCTGTCTGCCCACTGTAAATGCACATCATAACTTTCCAAAAATTCGACCAACGGCGCGGAGATCTTCCCATCGTATTCTACAGCGTCAATCGATTTGAACAAGTACCCACAGTATATAGTGTACTCCACAAGAAAAAAAACCAATCGATTTACTACGATTGGCCACGCCCCTCGGGTACACACACTATATCGATTGATGGTACAGTACTCGCCGAATAGACTGGCCGCCGATTGACACAAGCTTAGCGATAGCGGGTCATGCGCAGTGGATGGGCACTAGTCTACTCGCCGAACACAATGAAAACGTATGAGGGGAGATAAATCTTGTGAGACACTGTGAAAGCTAGACCAACTTGACTCCCTTTGACCGATAGAAATCTATCCAGTTCTCTACGAAACATAAAATTTGGATATGTGCATTCTCTTTTTGTATTCTTTTTCATATTCTTTAGTCAATTTGTTTTTCTGGGATAAAACAATCCCCTTGGTTATTTTTATTCACCGCCATTTGTCTCGTCTGGCGTGTATATTAGTTCTAATATTATATTACATTCAGTGGTGAATAAAGTCAAATCATCTATTGGCCGGTTCAATTATTGTACATACCCGTGCCATAATAAAAGTTCACAAAATGACCGACGGCCTGTGCCAGAACAATATCACATATCTTTCGAGGTTCAAAAACATAACTCACGACTAATTTTATAGAAGGAAAAGTACTGGAATGTGAGATATAGGGTCTGTGTGGGTAATATATTTCATTTTGAAAACACTGTTTAACTTAAACATCGATGTGTCGTCTGCTTCCGAGCAGGTGTCACCAAAGCAAGGATTTCTAAGTGGGTACAAGCGGTGCAGGATTACAACTGTTTTGAAAAATATTACAGGTGAATCAAAAAAAAATTAACTAGAAAGATTAGGGGTTACTGCTGTCAAATTTGGAATTTTGCGGTGAACCGGATAATAGAGAAATCTCCATGGAAACAGAAGTATGAGTTTTATGGCTCAAATTTGACAGTCAGAAATGCGGAGAAAGAGACAGAGGAAAAAATATCCCGGTTGAGTTATCAAAATAATGACTTCTACTGAACCGATCCATACAAAATTTATATAGTATTGGAAAGCTGAAAGAAATGTCTTCAAACTGATATGAAGATGCAGACCCTTGGAAACCAATTGAGCTTTATAAACCTCTCGGCGGCAAAACCATAGTAATTTCATGGAGATTTTTCATGATTGACAGGGTCCAAGAACATGATAGGTTCTCAGTATGGACTTTTTAACTGATTGTTCTTGAACCCATGTACTTCTAGATCATCATGGTACTCATATGAACAGTCACAATCAAAGCGTGGCTGAGATACATCATTCTTTAGATGACGACTTTACAACGAATATTATGGATTAAGAATACTGATCAGCGATACGGATTTGATATTTTTGGTACATCATGATGTCTTGCCGGCATCATTGAAAACTGTTGACCGCTTCTCTCTTGTAGGAAACAAGCCTATGTTTATGTATACTATGATTGTCTTTTTGAATTTGGTGCTAATACTGTTGTATGGAATATGAAATAGGTCTTTGGATTATGGACGCGGATATTCTTTAATGGACGACGGCTGAATTATGAATGACGGACCAGACGCCTGTAATTCATAATTTGATCAGATCAGTCCCAAGACATCAACATAATAGAATATATGTAGGAAGTTCTAGACATTTAAATTTACATGATTTTATCAGACATCAGACATTTCACCAAAATATTAAAATTTCGTTGAAATATACAACCCCTACCATTCAGAAGCAACTAAAATTCTTCAATTACAATTTTGTATTCACAATGTGTATATTAATTGAGAGTTAATGTTCACATCCCCATGATTTTGGAGGACTTAGCAACTTAGCGTGACAATAATGTGCGGCTGTCAACGTCAGTCATTTTGTGAACATTTGATAAGAAATAAGTTAAGAATTCATGATTCGTGACCGATCCATTGTGTTAAAGACAAAATCTGCTATATTACAGGTATATACGGGCAGCATGAGACGTGATCGTTCACGATCTCCCCTGAGCCGTGACAACAATATGAACCGAGGGGAAGACTTTCCAGTAGATCCAGCGGTGCCTGCCGATGAAGCATCACCACAAGACCAGTCCGTGAGTGCCATGTACCGGCGGCACTGGAACACCATTCGCCATTGCTTTCACCGTCAACGGCCCCTACTGGACTTGTACAATTTCCGGCTGGTGGAGCTGGTACATCTTCCGTTCTACGTGGAGCGTATTTTCCACGACCAAGCCACGTCGTTTCGGGTCAATATGACATTTGGATACAGTCTTCGGCACAAGGAGACCAATCAACTACGGTATTTCTATCCGAGCAACAACAACCATGTATTTGACCAGCCCTTCACGATGACGGACGCTATTTCCCTGGATCCGGTGGTTGATCAACTCACTACATTAGATCCGTTGGGAGTGGGCCCGCCTGCAACGACCGAACACGAAATGTTTGGTGGAAATGATTACCAACGTAACATTCTACGTGACGAAATCATACTATCGGTGCTCCCGTCATTCTCTCGCCTTGTCTGAGTCGACGAAACGGCATGTATGCGTTAACGGGCGGACATCATGGACCCTACAAAGACCGGAAAGGCTTGTTTCGCTGTTTGGCTGTACATTTGGACCAGTGTAATCCCAAGGCGTGTGACAAAGTGGCCAATGGCTATTGGAAAGAGTATCTAGAGGAACAAGACATAGACGCGCGGCAGTTCCGGGGTGTACCCTTCAAATATTTGGATGTCTTGGAATCGCTCTTCAAGGTGAATATCTTTGTCTATCGATTACTACGGGAAGGCGAGGAGAACCCTGAATTTGTCGCTGAATTGGTGCATCGATCTTCAGAACGGTACGCGTCCACGATGAAGGTGAACGTCTACGATTACGATGGAGTCAGCCACTTTTCCCTGATCCACAATATGAACCTCTTCGCTCAATCCTACAGTTGCACACAATGCCAACGCATGTTCAAACAGTCCAACCACTTACATCAGCACGAGAAAATCTGTACGAATGCTATTCAACGGAAATTTCCTGGACGTGTATACCACAATACGCCCACTATCTTCGAGGAACTAGCTGATGAGGGTCTTGTGGTGGCGGAAGAGGACCGTTATTTCCCCTACCGGGCGTGCTATGACTTTGAAGCGATTTTGGAACCCATGGACACAACCTCAGCTAAAACGCAGTGGACGCAGCGTCATATCCCGCTGAGTGTCAGCATTTCAACCAACGTTCCTGGCTATGACGCTGCGCCTGTATGTTTCGTATCGACCGGAGACCCCCATGAGCTGATTATGCGGATGATGGGATATTTAGAGGAGGTGAGCGCACGCAGTACGGAACTGTTGGTAGTGAAGTTCCAGGATGTTCTGGATGAACTCGATGATCGAATTCCCGAGCCCGCTGTTTCGTTCAGTGACAGCGAAGAGTCGGCGGAAGAGTGGGAGACCGAAAGAGAGATTCGTCCGCAAGATGTACCCTTACCGAAAGTGTATGCAGAAAAACTGAAAACCCGGTTCGTTCAATACCTGACCCAATTACCTGTGCTCGGGTTTAATTCTGGACGTTACTACCTCAACATGGTGAAGGAGATTTTGTACCCTTAATTTGGCACAATCCGGTGAAGTCAAGATTGTGATCAAAAAATATTAATAATCACATGGCGCTCACTACCACGTCACTGCATTTACTGGCTGTCAGGAATTATTTGGCGCCCAATTATAGTTATGCTCAGTGGGTGAATTACAAGCGTCTAGTCCGTCATTCATAATCCAGCCGTCGTCCATTAGAGAATATCCGCGTCCATAATCCAAAGACCTATTCCATATTCCATATAACAGTATTAGCACCAAATTCAAAAGACAATCATAGTATACATAAACATAGGCTTGTTTCCTGCAAAAGAGAAGCGGTCAACAGTTTTCAATGATGCCGGCAAGACATCATGATGTTCCAAAAATATCAAATCCGTATCGCTGATCAGTATTCTTAATCCATAATATTCGTTTGTAAAGTCGTCGTAAATTACAAGCGTCTAGTCCGTCATTCATAATCCAGCCGTCGTCCATTAGAGAATATCCGCGTCCATAATCCAAAGACCTATTCCATATTCATATAACAGTATTAGCACCAAATTCAAAAAGACAATCATAGTATACATAAACATAGGCTTGTTTCCTGCAAGAGAGAAGCGGTCAGCAGTTTTCAATGATGCCGGCAAGACATCATGATGTTCCAAAAATATCAAATCCGCATCGCTGATCAGTATTCTTAATCCATAATATTCGTTGTAAAGTCGTCATCTAAAGAATGACGTATCTCAGTCACGCTTTGATTGTGACTGTTCATATGAGTACCGTGAGGATCTTGAAGTACATGGGTTCATACG